>PVIW01000908.1:0-132909 GCA_004026585.1 Noctilio leporinus | reverse complement strand
CCAAAATGATAAGGAAGGAAATAATAAAGATTAAAGCAGAAACAAATGAAATAAGAGTCTAAAAAAGTGATACAAAAGATCAATGAATTCAAGAGCTAGTACTTTGAAAAGATAAATAAGATTAACAAACCTTTAACCAGACTCATCAAGAAAAGAAAAAATGAGAAAGGAGAGTGGACCCAAATAAATAAAATCAGAAATGAACGAGGAGAAATAACAACAGACACCAAATAAATACAAAAGATTATAAGAAAATATTATGAGCAATTATATGCCAATAGACTAGACAATCTGGACAAAATGGATAAATTCTTAGAAACATACAGTCTTCCAAAAATAAATCAGAAAGAATCAAGAGAATCTGAATAGACTGATTACACCTAATGAACTTGAAGCAGTAATCAAACACCCAACAAACAAATGCCCTGGACCAGATGGCTTCATGGGTAAATTTTACCAAACATTCAAAGAAGAGCTAACACCTCTTGGTCTCAAACTATTTCATAAATTTCAAGAGGAGGGAAGGCTCCCAAACTACAAGTAATTTTAAAACTAGTATAATTCTAATTCCAAAACCAGATAAAGACACTACAAAGAAAACTATAGGACAATATCCCTGATGAACGTAGATGCTAAAATCCTCAACAAAATACCAGCAAACCGAATACAGCAATGTATGATAAAGATCATATACCATGATCAAGTGGGATTTATGACAGGAACCCAAGGTTTGTACAACATTTGCAAATGAATAAATGTAATTCACCACATAAACAAAACGAAAGATAAAAACCACATGATTATATCAATAGATGCAGAAAAAGCTTTTGATAAAATCCAACACCCAAGCCCTGGCTGGTGGCACAGTGGATAAAGTGCCAGCCTGCGAACCCAAAAGTCGCTGGTTCGATTCCCCAGCCAGGGCACATAACCAGGTTGCAAGCCATGTCTTCAGCGAGGTCCATGGCCGGATGCAGGTGAAAAGCAACCATACATTGATGTCTCTCTCCCTTCCCATCTATCTAAAAGTAATAAATAAAATCTTTTTTAAAAAATTCAGCACCCACTCATGATCAAAACTCTCAGCAAAGTGGGAATAGAAGGAACGTATCTAAACATATACAACAAACCCACTGCCAGCATCATACTCAATGGGCAAAAACTACAAGAGTTCCCTTTAACATTGGAAACAAGACAGGGATGTCTGCCTTTACCTGTCTTATTGAACATATTACTGGAAGTCCTAGCCACAGCAATCAGACAAGAACAAGAAATAAAAGGCATCCAAATTGGAAAGGAGGAACTAAAACTATCTTTATTTGTAGATGACATGATACTGTTCATAGAGAACCCTAAAGATTCCACTTAGAAAACTACTAGAACTGATCGGTGAGTTCATCAAAGTAGTGGGATGCAAAATTAATATCCATAAATCAGTTGCATTTTTATATGTCAGTAATAAACTAACAGAAAAAGAAATTAAGAAAAAAATCCCATTCATAATTTCTTCAAAAAGAATAAAATACCTGGAAATTAACCTAAACAAGGGTGGTAAAGACCTGTACTGGTAAAATTACAAGACACTGAAGAAAGAAATAGAAGATAGAAATAAGTAGAAGCACATACTGTGTTCATGGATAGCAAGAAGTAACATTATTTAAATGTCCATACTACCCAAAGCAACCTATAGATTGAGTGCAATTCCTATCAAGATTCCAGTGATGTATTTCACAGAACTTGAACAAATACTTCAAGAATTTATATGGAACTACAAAAGGCTGCATAGCAAGAGTGATCCTGAGAAAAAACAAAGTTAGAGGAATCACACTACCTAATATCAAACTGTACTATAAGGCCATAGTAATCAAAACAGCATGGTACTGGCATAATGTACACAGATCAATGGAATAGAATAGAGAGCCCAAAAATAAACCCACACGTTTATAGTCAACTAAGATTTGACAGAGGAGGCAAACATGTACAATGGGCTAAAGGTAGTTTATTCAATAAATGGTGTTGGAAAAATTGGACAGATATGTGCAGAAAAATGAAACTAGACCATCTTTTTACACCACACACAATAAATTCAAAATGCATCAAAGGCTTAAATGTTAGGCCAAAAACCGTAAAAATCCTACAAGAAAACATAAGCAGTAAAATCTCAGACATTGCCTGTAAAAAAATTTTATTGGCTATATCTCCCCAGGCAAGGGAAACAAAAGAAAAAATAAATGGGACTACATCAAACCAAAAAGTTTTTCCACAGCAAAGGAAACCATCAACAAAATATGAAGACAACCCATAGAATGGGAGAACATATTCAATGATATATCTGGTAAGGGTTTAATATTCACAATTTATTAAGAACTTAATAAAACTCAACACCAAAAAGCACAAGCAACCCCATTAAAAAATAGGCAAAGAACCTGCAAATTTCATTTCTCTGATGATTAGTGACATTGAACATCTTCTCATATGACTATTACCCATCTGTATGCCCTCTTTGGAGAAGTATCTATTCAGGTCCTTTGCCTATTTGCCTGGTTCTGTTTGGCTTGTTTGTTTGTTTGTTTGTTTTGTTCATTAGTATCCTGTGAGTGAGATCATATAGTATTTGCCTTTCACTGACTGGCTTATTTCACTAAGCATGATACTCTCTCCACTTCCATCCATGCTTTCGCAAAAGGTAGGAGCTTCTTCTTTCTTTATGCTATGTAGTATTCCATTGTGTAAATATACCAAAGTTTTTTGGTCCATTCATCCACTGAAGGGCACTTACGCTGTTTCCAGCACTTGGCTATTGTAAATAGCGCTGCCATGAACATAGGGATGCACAGGTACTTCTGAATTGGTGTTTCAGGGTTCTTCGGGTATAATCCTAGTAGTGGAATCGCTGGATCAAAAGGCAGTTCCATTTTTAGTTTTTTGAGGAAATTCCATACTGTTTTCCATAGTGGCTGCAGCAGTCTGCATTCCCACCAACAGTGCACCAGGGTTCCCTTTTCTCCACATCCTCACCAACACTTGTTGTTTGTTGATTTGTTGATGATGGCCATTCTGACAGGTGTGAGGTGGTATCTTATTGTAGTTTTAATTTGCATCTCTCTGATGATTAGTGATGTTGAGCATTCTTTCATATGCCTTTGGGCACTTTGTATGTCTTCCTCAGAGAGGTGTCTATTCAGAGACATGAATACAAGGAACAGACTTTCATTGTGCAGAGGAGAGGGGGAGAGGGGAGGAGGAAGCAAAGAAGGGGAGCAGTTTAGTCAGGGAACCAGCATGGATGACCCATGGACATGGACAACAAATGGAATTGACTATGGCAGGGGAATGGGAGGGTGGGGAAGGGGAGAGCAGGTTAGGGGGGGTGGTGAATGTAATTAAAACAACAGTAAATTTTAACTTTAAAAAATCCTCTATGAGATACCATCTCACATCTGTCAGAATGGCTATCATCAATAAATCAACAAACAACAAGTGCTGGTGAGGATGTGGAGAAATGGGAACACTGTTGCTGAGAATGCAGACTGGTGCAGTCACTGTGGAAAGCAATGTGAAGGTACCTCAAAAAATTAAAAATGGATCTGCCTTTTGACCCAGCAGTCCCACTTCTGGCAATAGGTCCAAAGGAACCCAAAACATTAATTCAGAAGAATATAAGCACCCCTATGTTCATGGCAGCATTATTTACAATTGCCAAGATATGAAAGCAACCTAAGTGTCCATCAGTAGATGAGTGGATAAAACAACCAAATGGGACATTTACACAATGGAATTCTACTCGACTGTATAAGAGGAGGAAAATTTTCTCTCTGCAACCATATGGATGGACCTAGAAAATATTATACTAAGTGAAATAAGCCAGTCAGAGAAGGACAAATACCATATGATTTCATTGATATCTGGAATTTAATGAACAAACTGACCTAACAAGCAAAACAGAGAAAGACTCATAGATGGACAGCAGATGACAGCTGATGGGGGAGGGGGGGAAATTAGGCAATGGAGGGACTGAGCAAAAAGCAAAAGGGACTCATGGACAGTGGGGACTGCTAGAGGGAGCTAACTGGTAACGGGAAAAATGTAATAAAGATCATTTTTTTAAATTTAAAAATAGAATAAATATACCTACTCTGGCTTTCTTTTGATTAGATTTAGCATATCTTTCTCTATCCCCTTTTCATCTGTGTCTTTATATTTAGCATAGTGTTCTTACAGACAACATATAATGGGCCTTTTCAACTTATCCACTCTTCTAGTCTCTTTTAATTGGTAGTTATACCATTTACACTTGAAGTGATTATTGATATTTGCTAGTGATTTCTATTCATTTACCTTGTTCTTTGTTTTTGTTTTGTTTTGTTTTTGTTTTGTTTTTTTGGGTTTTTTTTTGGTCTTTCACTTATGTTTTTTATGGTTTCCATTAAAGACTTTAAAGTTTCCACTTTTCTCTTTTTTTGAGTATATCAGTTATACGACTTTTTTCAGTAGTATTTTTAAAAGATTTTATTTATTTATAGAGTGGGGAAGGGAGGGAGAAAGAGAGGGAAAGAAACTTCTCTGTGAGAAACATCAGTAAGTTGCCTTTTGCACTCACCACAGCTGGGGACCAAACCTGTACCCAGGTATGTGCCCTTGACTGGGAATAGAACTGGCAACTTTTCGCTTTGCAGATCAATGCCCAGCCAACTGAGCCGCAATGGTCAGGGCTGCCCTAGCAATTTTCCATGGAACACTATATCATTTCATGAGTAGAGCAAGTACATCATAACAGAGCATTGTCAATTTTTTCCCTCCTGTTTCTTATAACATTACTTCTGTTCATCTCACTTATTCATAAACTCTATATAGTTGCCAGCATATTATTGCTATTACTATTTTAAACTATTATCTATTAGAGCTATTAAGAATAAGAAAATGTTTTTAAATACCTTCATTTTTCTTTGCTAATGTTTTTTTATTTATCTAGATCTGATTTTCTGATGTATATATATATTTTTTTTCCTGAAGAACATCTTTTAAAATTTCTTGCAAGGTAGGTCTACCAACATCAAATTGCCTCCATTTTTATCTTTCCAAAGAGGTCTTTATTTCTCCTTTACTTCAAATGGTAATTTCACTGGGTATAGAATTCTGGCTTGGTAGGATTTTTCTTTCTTTCAATACTTTAAATATTTCATTTCACTTTCTTCTTGCTTGCATGTTTTCTAAAAGAGAAATCTAATGTAATTCTTATCCATGCTTTTCTATAGATATTCCCCTCTGGTTTCTTTCAAGTTTGAATATGATATGCCGAGGCGTAGATTTTTTTGGTATTTATCCTGCAGGTATTCTCTGAGCTTCCTGGAGTTAATGTCTATCTTCAATTTTGGAGTTTCTCCATCAGTATTACTTCAAATACATTTTCTGTTTTATTCTCCTGGTGTTCTGATTACTCATATTTTATACTGTTTGTAATTGTCCCACAGTTCTTGGATAGTCTGTTCTGTTTTTCATTTTTTTCCTGTTTGCCTTTTACTTTTGAGGGTTTCTATTGACATTTCTTCAAGCTTAATTATTTTCTTCCTCACCTATGGCCAGTCTAATGATGAGTCTACCAAAGGCATTATTCATTTCTTTTACAGAGTGTTTTCATTTCTGGCATTTTCTTTTGACCTTTTTTTCATTTATGCTCACATCACCCATATAGTATTGCATGTCCACTGGTTCCATATTAACTCTTAGCATGTTAACTGTTTCTTAGCATACTAATCACAGTAGTTTTAAATTCCAAATCTGATCATTGCAACACCTCTGTCATGTATGAATCTGGCTCTGATGTTTGTTCTGCATCTTCAAACTGTGTGTTTTGACTTTCACATTACCTTGTGATTTTTTTTGGTTGAAAGCCAGACATGGTATACTGGGTAAAAGAAACTGAGGTAAATATGCCTTCAGCGAGGTTCTAGGATCATCAGTATAGGAGTTAGGTTGAATTTACCATTTGCTTTATGTGAGGCTAAAATTGTCTCTGATACCCCTGTTTTTGATTCCCTTGTTGTCTTTGGATTTCCCTTGGTGCATATTGTTTCAATTAATATTTGAAATAATGCTTTTTTAAAAATTGTGTTTCCTTTTTACCATACAGGAGTTCTGTTGATATGGTTGTAAGGTGTGGTAAAAGGAAAATTGTTCTGTAGTTCTCTTATTTGCTCTCAGTCTTTTAGTGAGCCTCTTGCCCCTTGTATGTGACCTTCACAAGGACATTTTAGCGTTCCTTACCTACTTTGATCAGACAGGAAGGCTAGAGAAGGCTGAGTCATGATGTTTTCCCTCCTTCGCCTGGAAGGCAGGACCAGGCTGGAGCTGAGCATTACTATTCCCCAGGTTTGTTAAGCTCTGGTAAAACCCCATCTAGGTTTTTCACTAAAACACACAGTGCTCTGAGTATATTTCAAAGTGACAACTGAAAATAGACATGGGGTTCTTTTTGTAGTGATGAAATGTTCTAAAGTTGATTATGGTGCTGAGTGCACAATTATGTGAGCATCCTATAGACCACTGAGTGGTACGCTTGAGATGTGTGAATTATATAACATGTGAATTACATCTTAGCTAAACTGATTGTTAAAAAAAAGCAAATGCTTTCCCAAGCCCAAAAGTGAGAGAAGTTTTTGTTTCTTTTTTTTTTTTTTGGCCTTGGCTCCCTCCTGCATCTTCTCCACCCACACTTCGAGTCAGTAGCCTCCAAGGAGCACTCGGTTTACAGCCCCTGCTGCCACAATGTCAGGCTCTGTCGAAATATGTTATACAGAGCAGAAATCAAAAGTCATAGTATGTGAAGTCCGACAGAAACTGGCAATTACACAGAGATTCAGAGGTCAGGCAGGGGGCGAGGGTAAGGAGAAGGACAAAGTTGACTCTGGAACATGTTTAAACTCCCTTTGCCATGTAGCTTGTTTTATATAGTCAGCCAGAGGCTTTACTTCATTTATAGTCAGCTTTCCAGTTTTCTGTGTGTTTTATTCATAATCTATGTATGGAGTTCTCTCCATACTTTTAGTATGCATATCTATTGACGCTTCCACTGTAGTATTTTTCCCTCTTTACCTATCAAACATATTTTATTTGAAAATTGCATATGCACATTTTCAATTTCCAGAGAGAAGTGTATTTAGCTAATTGATAAAAATCATTGATCAGGCAATAAAAGAGATGGTGTTCTGATTACCAGATACCTGTCACACAGCAAATGAATGTTTCTAACTTGGACCCATCCTATTGTTATATTGAACTTTGGGAGTTTAACATTTTGCATTTCCACTGCCTGGCATAATGCCTGACCTTCCATATGTGCTTCATAAATATTTATGAATGAATGAACTATCTGGATAGTGTCCACCTATCATTGGAACTTCTATTTTCTTCTGTCCTCCATGGGCCACCCTTCCTTATTCATTTCCAAGCCTTTCTTTCCACCTTGAAGTCCCAGGTTGACGCTACAGTTTATAACCATGTCATCTTTCTACTCAGCAAAAAAGAAAACCTTTCTAGGAGAAAAGAAAACATGGCTTAGCTTGCCACATTTAACTCTGGGACCTAGTAATCTGCTGTTGGTAGTGATGAGAAGCAGCATTGACCTGCCACAGAGCCCTGGAATCACCTGGAATTGTGCAGCAGAAACCAAGACTGCCTCTGGTCCCTGAATTTTGACCTTCTATGCTTGTAATCCCGCTATTTATCTGTTGGCACGAGATCTGGCAAAGTGGCAGGTCAAAAGTTGTCAAGAAAATAACCACATCTTTCAAGACTCTTCTGCCGAGTTACAGAAATCCCATCCACTCTGCCTGTGGACTAGCATTGCTAATTGATTGCGTCATCATGGACCAAACACATCAAAATGTTCAGAGACAGGGACGTGCTGGTATGACATTTCCAGGAGATTCTGCGGAACCTTGGTATATACTTGAATTTGTTGGTAGCCAGCTTACAAGAAAGTGTGTTGAAAGTTATATTGTATATGAAAACCACATAGTGATCTTGAAAGTCTGAATTCAAGACATTATTGACAAGCCAGTGCTAGGATGTGATTTACTTCCCCTTGCCATCAGAATATTTCAGGTTATTTCCCAAGTTCATTGAGAACTAGGATTCTCAATGTTTCAAACCATGTAATCTATTGTGTGTGTTGTGGCCTAACATTACAGCCCTGTTCCGTAACTGCCAGGAGCCTGCAAGCGTAAATGAATACCAGCTTTGCTGGTAAGCAACCAATATTTGACTTGCCAAGAGGCTGCCTGACCTGGTGAGGACAGGAGCATTCTCAGTCCATTTTGGTTCAGCTCAAGAATCTAAAGGAAATCCATTAAATGAACACTTCGAGACACCAGTTTTTCTTTCCATAAAACCTGAGTAGGAATCCTTTCTTCTTGGAAATGGTCAGAATGATGAATATAGATTTGTTTGATGCTTTCAGCTCCCTCATCAACTGACATCTGTTAAGTACCTTTATAAGGCTGCATTAGTCTTGAAGGTCTTACAGCCCTCTTGAAGGGGAGGCGAAAGAAACCTATGGAAAGATAGGCCACCCTACAAAATGGCACATGAGAATGCAGGATAAAGAGGTACACGCAGTGGGGAAAAGTTGGGGCCGAGGCTACGGTGGTCTAGGGAAAAGCTGGTGGAGAGAAGGGCCTGAACCACGCAGCACGGGCAGACGAGGGCAACCCCGCAGGAGGAAGCCCAGCGGGTCCCAAGGGCCTGGCAGGAGCGAGGCCTAGAGCAGAGGAAGTTACAAAGCAAAAGACCCGTATACCTGGGAAGTGGCATTATTCTTGTGCTCGTTCAGTTCCGAGACAGCACCATTTAGAAGGTATACTTGTCGGGTCTGCCTGAATTTCCTAGTCCCTGCTGAAAATACTCTTCCATGGCCATGGGATCTTTTGAGATTTTTAGTTCCATAATAGCTGTTTTGAAGCATGTCACATTTAGTAGGGTTTCTTTCCCTGGTTAAAAAAAGTAGCACATGTTTACTATAGAAAATTGGAGAATTTTGAGTTTAAAATAATACTGATATTTATGTAGGTTTGGATCTTGCATTTTTCACTTACTGTTAAACAAGCATGTTCTCATGTTATTAAAAATTACATGAACAGCATGTTTTATATCCTACCTTAGAGAATAAAAATTTTAACTATTTTCCTGTAGTTAGACATTTAAATTGTTTCTAGTTTTTGCCACGTTTTAAAGAAAAAGTGTGAAATTAGGGTTTATATTCACTTTGATTGGATTGCAATACCACCATCAAAACACTGTCATTCTAGCAGTAACTATGACAGGGCTAACTTCATTCATTAAGTCAGAAGACTTGGTACATCAGTGAACTGGCGTTATGTTAACAGCCAAGTGGTGGTGATTATATTAAATATGACATCTTTGTCAGATATTTAACTAATGGCAAAAGCAGAAGCAAGTGCTTTGAAATTAGGGATGGTATGTTTTCTTCCCTCTTAATCTGAAGCAAATTGTATATTTGTCAGGTAATTAGGAAACACTGAAATTGACAAGTATCATATAAAACCAAAAAATGATATAATCCTTGCTAAGTGTGTTAAAGATGGAAATTAATATCAGGTGTAAGACAGTTCATACATTCTTTTTTCCTCATTTCTTTCCCCATGAATGGTATCACCATCCAATCAATCAGTCACTAAGAAATCTTAGATTTATCCTTATTTCCTCTTTTTCGCCCATTTACTCATTCCCCTGGATGTAGGATTAAATTAACAAGTGATGTCATCTCATGGCCATCCCACAGCTTAAACCAATTTGTGCTGCATCTTCACTGCTTCTATCCCAGTTGAAACTCTCTCGACTTGTCGTGCGCTCCGTTTCTTCCAAGTAGCCCGTCCTCTGCAGTGGTCAGACTTGTTGACCCCACCCTTAGACACCTTTCGTCAGTTCTCTGCGGCTAAATGACAAGATTCAAACTTCCTTCTCCCGGATAGAAGCCAAACTTGCTGACTCCAATATACCCTAACATCCTCTTTTCTCCTTTTTTCTTCTCATCCTGTGCTTTAATCATATTTTCCCCTGGCATTTCTTGCTCTTTAATATTTTTTTATCTTTGCAAATACTGTTCCTCCACTAGCAGTACTTGTCTTCTTGGCCCGAGGAATAACATTAGTAAGCAACATTGGTTCCATAGTCCTGAGATGAAGTTACCGCTTAGGACTTTTGCCCCACCAAGTTGTTTTTCTAGTCATGTAAAATTATAAGCTTTCTTGTTAAAAAATGCATATTTAAATTATTTATTTGTACTGTCATTGATTCAATTTTAAGAATATGGTACTTTTTAATGTTTGCTCTATAGCATTTTTGTGATCAATTTTTGTAAATGCTTTACAGGTAACTAAAAAGAATGTATTGTCTGCCCTGGCCAGTGGCTCAGTTGGTAGGAGTGTCATCCTGTACACCAGAAAGGTTGCAGGTTTGATCCCTGGTCAGGTTTACAGGTTCCATCCCTGGTGGGGGTGCATATTGCAGGCAACAGATCACCTCCCCAAAGCAGTAAAATTATATCTTTGGGTAAGGACTTTTTTAAATGTGTATTTTCAAGTAAATAAATACAAGGTACCAAATCCAGTGAGTCAAACTTAATAATTGTGCTATTTACATATTCTGTATCTTTACTAATTTTTTTGAAATCTGCCTTATCAATTACCAAAAGAGTTAACATTTCCCTTTAATATTGTAGTGCATCAGTTTACCCTTATAATAGTATCAGTTTTTGCTTTCTATAGCTGCATATTTTGGTACTATGCTTATTGGCTATATAAAAATTCTGAAATTTTATATCTTGGTAAATTATATTTTATCAGAACATAATGAATCTCTTTATTCCTAATGTTGCTTTTTTTGGTCTTATAGTCTATTACTACACTACTCTTTTTTTTTTTTAGTATTTTCTTAGTGTATGTTTTTACACTGCTTAACTTTGAACTTTCTGTGTCCTCATAGTTATATTTTAGAACTATCTCTTATAAACAGCATATAGTTGGCTTTGCTTATTAATACAATTAGAGAGCTTCTATCTTTTAAACTGATTAATTTAGACCACTGGTATACTATTTTTATTTCAGCCATTTTATTTGTGCTATTTACCATGCTTTTCTTTGCTTCTTTTTATTATCTTTTTCTGCTTTTTATTTTTTATATTTTGGTTTTTAAATGTTAACATTACAAATATGAATGTATAGATGCAAATGCTAAAACTGTCTTACACCTGATATTAATTTCTGTGTTGGCACATTTATCAAGCATTATATCTTTTTTGGTTTTATATAATAGTTGTCAGTTTCACTGCTTCCTAATTACCTGACAAATACACAGACAATTTGCTTCTGATTAAGAGGGCAGAAAACATACCATCCCTAATTTCAAAACACGTGTTTCTGCTTTTGCCATTATTTAATTGTCTGAGAGAGATGTCATATTTAATATAATCACCACCACTTGGCTATTAACATAATGCCAGTTCACTGATGTACCAAGTCTTCTGACTTAATGAATAAAGTTAGTCCTGTCATAGTTACTGCCAGAATGACAGTGCTTTGATGATGGTATTACAATCTAATCAAAGTGAATGTAAACCCTAACTGCATACTTTTTCTTTAAATCATGGCAACTGAAGTAAATCTAGGTCAAAACATTCCAAGGGATGTTGAAGAAAAGCAATAATTAAGTAATTTCTATATTCAGAGGCACAATACCAACCTAGTTGTTGTTCCTTGCAGGAATGGTTCTAGGTCTTTGCTTATACTACCCTCCTCACCTGCTGGGATGACTCTCTCCATTCACCGTTTTATTAAATAAAATGGGGAGGGGAATAATTTTCAGATTTATTGAAAAGTTACAAAGATAATACAAAAAGTTCCTGTCTGTATGCCCTTTACCCAGTTCGTAATGTTCACATCTTTTATGTTAACCATGGTACATTGGTCACAACTAAGAAATTAACATTGATACATTAACTATAGGCTTTTTTCAAATTTTGCCAATTTTTCCACTAATGTTCTTTTGTATTTCAGGATCCAGTCCAGGACACCACACTGCATTTAGGCATCATATCTCCTTTGTCTCTCTGCCTTCTATTTGATTGATTTCTTTTTTATTTTCTTCCCTTCTTTTTTCTTTTTGGTTTGGTGGTTTTACATTCGACTTCTGTTCTTTTAGAAGCAATCAGTGTCCTTTGTTTCCAAGGGTATGGAGAAATGGTCACATACAGTGCTGTGGTAGCATAAATCAGTACCGCTTCTAAGAAAGGAATATATCTTTTGATCCAGCAGTTCCCCTCCAAAGACTGAGTCCTTGTCCACAGGTACTAGCTTATTCCCACATCATTATTTACAATTATTGAGTGGGGTATTAATGAAGAAATTAAATACACTGATATGAAATGATGCCCTGTATAGTATTAAATGGGGGTAGTGGGGAGCAAAATTCAAAACATTGTACAGAAAATGCTGCGGTAAACAAGCTTCCTTACCCCTGCTATGCCAAAGGGTAGATTTGTTTTCACTTTTGCCCTGTCACCAAGGTTCAGCCCTACAACTATCTTGTCTTACGTAGCAATTTCATTTCTAATCCAGCTCTACAGACTGGTCCAGTCATTGTCCCTAGTGCCCATGTGGCCTGAGAAACCAAAGCTCGTACATCTTCCTACCTTCTAGGACAACCAAATCAATTGTTCATTAACTACCTGTTTCTAATAATGATTTTTACATAAGTTTAAGTATGTTGCAAATACTCTATCACATAGGGATATGAAAATTAAATAAAGAATAATGTATGCAAAGAACTTAGCTCAATACCTAACACATAAAGTGCTTAGTACACATTAACTGTTGGTATTGTTCTTGAGTG
The DNA here is from genome assembly GCA_004026585.1 of Noctilio leporinus. NCBI lineage: Eukaryota > Metazoa > Chordata > Mammalia > Chiroptera > Noctilionidae > Noctilio > Noctilio leporinus. The sequence continues at coordinate 120,003 of PVIW01000908.1, read as the reverse complement.
GTTTTTATTTGTTAGACTTGTATTGATACCTAAATCACTATTTATTCAACTTTACTCATACCTCTTTTTAATGAACATCAGAATATATCCTTTTTAGTATTATTTAAAATTATAAAGTAAAGCAGGTTTATGTCCAAAAGAAAATAAAAGCAATGATAATTCTCAATATGCTTTTTACACTAAACATACATTTGTTTCTCTTCTCTTTTCCCCTGTGAAGAAGCACCCCATAACAGGATGCTTGTACCCTAGTGGAGATCCATTCATTTAGCTTGTTTTCAATTTCATGTAGTTTTTCTCCTGAGAGTCCTGCATGCATTTTTAGTCTAGTAAATTATTTCTCTTCAGGTACATTTCTAGGAGTAGACTCATTGTGCCAGAGGGTAGAAATATTTTTGTGATTCTCAAGGTAAATATTTCTTTGTAACCAGTTTGCCATATTATATGTGCTACTTGCAATGTGTGATGTACTAATTTTATCAGTGCCTTACAAAAATTGAGTTCACATTTTTAATATATTTTCTAATTTTTAGGGGTAAAATGGCAACTTTCCATTGCTTTATTGTCCATCTTCTTGATTACTAGTGCATGTAAACTAGATGTGAATGCAACATAACATTTCTGGTATCTCTTTATTAGTTTATATTACCAGACATTAATTTAAAAAATCCTTATTTGGCTTTTGCACTCTGAAAATATTAAGAGTTTAAACAAACTGAAAAAGGAGAGAAATTAAACTGAAAAGTAGCTGTATTTATAAACAAGCAGTCTTTAAAAAACTCATTGTGGTAGTTGGAATAGTCTGTATCCCAGAATGTCCTGCTTAATAGAAGCCAAGTTCACCAAATAGTTGGGAAAAGGCAGAACAATGTGTTTATCCCCAAGGTGGTCAGAACAGGCAAATCTGCATTCCTGAGCTCCACAGTTACTCTCTACCCAAAAATTTATCGTGGCCCACTCCATCTGAGTGTTTACATTAAGGATTCTGTTTTTCTAAAGTGTTACAGGATTCTTGCTTTAAAAGAAAAAAAAAAAAAAAAAAAAAAAACAGGCATCTACTAGGTCTGAGAACATTTTCTCTGTTTATACATGTATTTAATAATAAAACAGAAACACATGTTCTCTTTCCAAATACCATGTTAATTCAAAAAAGGCCTTTTCATTAGTTGATATATACACAAGGGCTAAAGATTACAAAGGCAAAAAAAGTCCATTGTAAACTGTACAAGGATGCTTCAGAGGAGACTTTAACAGGGGTCGTAATTAGAGATGCTATGTTTTGGGCTTGCTCTGTTTGCCGTCCAACATTCGCGGAGAATACTGTCTAGGGAGGGCCTGAGATGTTTCATAATCTGTAATCACAAAGGGATGACTCAGATCTTTTATCTTATAAACTGCACTCATAACTTGATGCTTTACTCACCCTCCTAAAGTTGAAATGAGTTTAAACTCAATTATTTAAAACAAGGAATTTTTGTGGAGTTTTTTTTTTTTTTTCCCAATGCATTTTCTGAATAGCAGTCCTGCAATGGCTAGCAACTGTTGAACTCAGCCGTCATAGTTTTATCTTCCTTGAGGCCCTTTTTACCTTCTGACCAAATTAGAGTGGAGCCTGGTGACCAAGGAAAAGATGGCAGTATCCTTTGGGTGAGAGTGTGGAGCAGGGGTCCGGAATGGAGGGGGCGGACCTCAGACATGCTGAAAACAGATGATGTTGCTACTGCATCCTTTCAGTGCCAGTGACTCACATACGAAGCAGCGAGACCAACTTTGAGGAGAGAGAGGGTCCTGCCAGCTCTCAGTGCAAGTGTCTCCTCCTCCTCTTAGGGCCATAGCTGTCAGCCTCACGTTTTTGCTTCGGTTACTGAAGCATGATAAATGCATGACAGGACTCCTAGCATGAAAATCCCTCTGCACAGTAGGGTTCAGAGTTGGTTGAGATGAGTAATCTGACATGTTGGGGGTATGTGAGGTGATGGACACAGCTCTTTGTGCAAGAACAGCATTTTTCAGGAGCACTGCTTACATTAGTCCAGCTGCCACGTGACCTGTCTCCTACAGAGGAGACAGTGTCAGATAGTTCCTGAGAAAGGTACCAGTTATGAAACACAGTGCCACAAGACGAAGGGCTCCGTGCTCTCCCTCGCTGACAGTCTGCTTAACTTCTAGCCCAGGGCTGTTTGTTGATTTGTTTGCTTTGAGATTCCATAACTAGGTACAGTGGCACTTAAATGTACAATAATGTTTTTACATTAAAAATGACGGAGGAGCTTCTCAAATGAATTGTCCTGTGCCATCACCTCTGCCTATAAAAACAGTTGTTGCGTACTTGTTCTTACATCTACACGGAAATGCTTCCTTCCATACCTGCAGGCCTTCCTGTAGAAAGGTTTCTCTGATCAATTCCAGACACAACAACGGGCCCCCCCTCCCCCCTTTTGCTCGCACCGTGAATTTCCTTCCTGCGGTGAGGAGGTGTTAAGGAACTGGGTGCAGCACTTGCCTTTCTCTCTTGAGATCTGATCCTGTTTCTCAGTGGCAATCGCAGCATCTCTTCTATCTTACAGGACCCTTTATATAAGTGCCTAGAATGCACCAGGACCCAGCCAACAAAAGGACAGAAGTTGTAAATGTTTAAAAGAGCTTCTGTTTCTATCTTCTATGGCTATTCCATGAGTGAATCTCTCAGGTTCTGTGAAGCTCCTAATGACTTGTCTTATTGTGAGTACACTGGCTATTTCGTAGCTGTTCTGCATCGCCACTCATTCATCCCTTACCTTTTCCTTCATACCCCTTGCCTTTACCGCACCGCCACCCCAGCTTGACCCTCTTACCTGGCCGGCTTATCCATAAGGGTTTGGGGAAGAGAGATCAAAGAAGGCAGTGACAAAGTCTTTATGGTTTCAGGCACACATGTCAGTCAAATGGAACACGATTTTAAATATCTTCTGAGCTCAAACCCTGAGTTGCATATGGTAGTAACTCAAAAGAAGCTAACCTGTGCCCTCAACCAATTTAAAAGTAAGGTATTCTTTAGAGGTGTGTGCATTTACTTATTCAGTAAATATTTGCTGTGCCTCTGCTGTGTTCCAGGCACTTGCGAACAGTGAACAAAACAGACCAAGATGCCTGACCTTATGGAGCTTACAATTTAGGATACAGGAGTGAGGAGCTTGGGTTATAGGTTCCAGCGGAGGAGGGCAGCAGCAATACAACTTGGAAGTAGCAGAACCAACACCTCAGAGCAGTGTAGGAAATGCCGGGCATATTCCCCAAACCAGCTCAATTCAGTGTGGATACGTTGCCAACCCTGGAAAACATAAGCACTCACAAATAAATTCACCTCATTTCCACCCATGGGTACCTAATGGAGCCTTAACATTAAAAGCTTATTAAAACATGCAGGTAACATTTGGAATCTCCAAATCCCTTTACAGTTGTTTATGGACTAACTAATCTCTGTAGCCTCCCAAGGAAGCAAGGTGGTATTTTCTTCCTCATTGCGGCGATTAGACATAACTACATTAAGTGGCGTACCTGCAGCTGTACCCTGCGTCGCGGTCCCCGTGGCTTCACAGTACGTGGACTGGTATTCAGCCGTGACCCTGCCAGGACAAAAATCACTTAACCTCTCAGAGCTTTAGGGGTTTTAAATATATGTATGAGATGCTAATGATCTTTGTCCTGCCTATCCCGAAGAATGATTGCAAAAAATAAAAACTCAAGCTGAAAGTGCTGTAATGCTAGTTATAATTAGGTAATGGATTAAAGCAGAAGGAATCGTCACCCTCATTATTTAATATTTAAGGAATGCTACTTGTCTGGGGCCAGAGCAGGGGAAAAAATGGAGAGACAACCTCTAACAAAGTCTTCTCCCTCTTTTTTTTTTTTAAGATTTTATTCAAGATTTTTAGAGAGAAGTGCAGGGAGGGAGGAGGAAAGGGAAAGAAACATCAATGTATGCAGTTGCCTTTCACCTGCCTCCATCTACGGACCTGGCTGGAGACCTGGCTGGAGACCTGGCTTGCAACCTGGTTATGTGCCCTGGCTGGGAATTGAACCAGTGACTTTTGGGTTTGCAGGCCTTATTCACTGTGCCATCAGCCAGGGCCCTCTCCCTCTTTTGACTCCGCTTAGATTGGAGTAGAGAAGAAAAGGAAAACAAAGAGAAGTAAACTGAAAGTTAAAAGAGTATACAATGCTTAGAGGAGGAGATGAAGGAGAGAAAATTGTAATTAACAGTATTATGCTGCTCATCTTGTCATAAGATTCATTGTCTGAACTCAAGCCGTATTGGCAGGGCAGAGGGAGAAGCTTAAAATGTTGGGAGCAGAGGTTGCTTTCGTAGCTGCACTCTGTTGTCCCAGCCATCGGTCTGGGCCCCACATCTGGTAGTGATCTCTCAAGGTCACCTAGGCTTACACGCCTTTTCTCCCCGCTCCCCACCGCATTGCCTCCTGCCGAAGCCAAGCTTGGGGCTGAGCGGCCAGTAACTGAGTTGTCTGTACCCGCATGCTGGCTGACCATTTGATGAGTGCAGCGGGTGTCCCCTTCAGCCTCCTATTCTCTGGCCAGAAGGCTCCAGACCAACCCTTTCAGTGCCTCGCTGGGGGATGCCCATGCTTCTTGTTGCCTAGGGAAAGGAGGTCCCCAGATCCAAGCAGCTGTATAATCAAGTAGCTAAAACACTGGTCCTTCTCTTTATTCTCTTCAGTTTCTTGTTCTTTATTACTTTTTTTTTTTCAAGTGAGCATATAAAGCATAGAAGGTTTAAGGAAATATAAACACTAGAGTAAATAGTATGGGATAAATGCAAAAGATGTCCTGGGAACAAGTAGAAACTCAGCAAGGTGGCCCTGACTGGTGGCTCAGTGGATGGGGCACCGGCCTGCCAGCCTAAAGGTCACTGATTCAATTCCCAGCCAGGGCACATGACCAAGTTGCAAGCCAGGTCTCCAGCCAGGTCTCCAGCTGGAGGCAGATGAAAGGCAACCATATTGATGTCTCTCTCCCTTTCTTACCCTCCCTTACCCTCTCTCTAAAAAATAATAAATAATAATCTTAAAAAAAAAAAAAAAGTTCAGCAAGGTGACAAACAGTTCTGGAGGATAGTGGACAAATAATATCATTATTAATCAGGCTAATTTGGTTGCTTAAAGTGATTAGTAATTGTTATAAACGCATACAGGAATACATACAAATACACATGCACACATGTGCACACACATAATACACCTTATTTTGAGATCTTTGCTGGGTGGCCTCCTTTTTCTAGGTTGAATCCCTAGAAATTAAGGCAGGATCAAAGAACTAATGCATATGCATAAATGCCAAACTGTAAAATGTTTGTCTTTTATCTCGGCCCCCAACCTCCACTCTGGCCCCTTGAAGATAAGTTCTCTCTCTCTCCTGCCTTGAACAAGGAAAGTCCCTGTGGTGGAAGACTGTGTCTTAGTCATGGGACTAGAGTCTTCCCACTTAGGGGACTTTGCTTCTTCAGTCAGGCCCTTGGTGCATGAGTCTTGCGCACAGTGAGTGCTCTGAATGTACCCACTCCTTTTACACCAGCTCCTGTTTGTAGCTGAGGGACCCTGTGAAGCGGAAGTGGTCAGTTCCTTCATTCTGTGCCACTGAGTTTGGAAGTTCAAGTTGGGTATCCATGCTATACCAACTCTGGAAATCCTGCTCCTTGGTCCTCTTCCGTGTTCATTGTGTGTTTGTTCCTTATCCTAATTTGACTGAAGGGAGAAAAAATAGGTAAGAGGGAAGGCTTGGGAGGCTCAGGAGGCTCAGGTATCAGAACTGCATAATGGTTATTAGTCCTCAGCTTCTCATAACCTGCAAGTATTCATAGTATCTAGGGTGGATCTGCAAGAGGAAAATAAGGCATAATAGTGGGATTCTATGGGAAGCACATAATGTCAACCTGTGATCCACAAAGCTAAGCTTAGAGGAGAGAGAGACACATTAGTGCAGGCCACCTTCTCTTATCTCTATTACTACAACTTTTCTCAATTATCTCTCTGCTGCCAGTCTTGTTTGCTTAATTATCCTTCATGCTGCTGTCAAATGGAAGTTGTCTCTCTGGTCTCAAAGATCCCATGACCATAGCTCTCTCTGATGACAGTTTTTGCTTCCATCTTGTATATGGAATGACATGCATATTCTGTCTTCACCACACTAGAAAGATGTGAGGTTACTGTACTGCAGTATCTTCCCCCTTTATCTATCATGGTTTGTTCTTTTCTAAACTGCTCAGTCTATGCTTGTCTGTGGAATCAATTGTCTCTGTTGCCTGTATTCACATCCTGGCCCTGCCACATACTAGCTGTCTGATCACTAATAAGTTAACCTTTCAGTGCCTCGCTTTCCTTATTTGTTAAGAAGAAGGAAAAAATACAATCTCGTAGAACTTTGGAGGATTAAATAAGGAGATACTTGGCGATGCTTGGCATATAGTTAGTACTCAGTAAATGTTACCTGCTGCTGTGACTACTGTCATCAGATGCCAGTATCCTTTCTCCTGGAACCCAAGCTTTGATGCTTGCTTCTAAGGTGATGACATTCCCATACAGAAAAACAAGTTCCTGTTTTGGTCATGGATATGAGTAGCTGATACAATATTGGCTCATTAAAAGAAGGATCCATCCTTACTTAACTAGGTATTAAGTGCTGTGGAACTAGATGCTAATTAATATCTTAAAGTTCTTATTTCCCACTTTAAAACTAATACATGCTTACTAAATAAATTTAGAAAACATAAAAGGTATTTTTCATAGGAAAAATTACCCATTGTCATACCACCCAGAGATAATCACTGTAAATATTTTGATGTATTCTTTCCTCATTAATATGTTTTTTTCTTTACAATTGGACTTACCCTGTGTACTCAGTTTTATGTGCTAATTTTTATATGCTATTTTAAGAACACTTCTCTTGTATTTTTGCAAACATACTAAAATTGTCATGGCTATACTATAAGTTATGTTAGCATTATCTTATTTTTAGATGTTACCAATTTTAAGTTATATATAAACCAGTTGTGATCATTTTGGTATATAAGGCTTTGTTTAGCATGTCAGATGATTCAGAATAAACTATCAGGAATAAAACTACTGTGTCCAACAGTATTAGTGACAGTATGTGAGATGTCTATTTAGTTTTCAGCATCCATTTTCATCTCTTTTTATGAAAACTGAGACAGCATCATTCTTCTTTTCCCATGGTCCTTAGACATGTATATATTCAAAATATAACATCAAGGGTGAGGAGCTGTCTCTGCAGAGGATTAGCCTGGCATGAAGTGTCAGGGTCTGAGCAGGATGAAGAAGGTACCTGACGTGAGGAACCAGAGCCCAGCAAGATGAGGAGGGCATCTCCACAGAGTGGAGTGTCAGAGTGCACACAGTATAAGGTGTCGTGCTTGGGGACAGTCCAGCTCAGGTGTCAGAGCCCAGGGTCAAGGGGAGACTCTGAGGGGCAGTCCGGTGTCGGGTAGGACTGCATAAGGAGGGCTTGCACATGGGAGAGCTGTCCAAAAAGGGAGTCAGTTCCAGAAAGGAAAAGGAGGGGGAAGGTAGCAACAGAGATAGGAGACCCATTATATAAAGGAAGATAGATGAAATATTAAGGATAATGAAAGCCAGTTCCTAACTGTTGAGAAGGGGTGATAGCTGTGAAAGGGGAGCAAACTCAAATGAACCCCATAGTGTGAACTCATGGTTTTTATTCTATATAAATATGAAAACAAATATAGAAGTAAGTGTGTATGTTAATATGTGTATATGTCTATAAAAACATATAATTCACGTATTTCCTAATTTTGCCTGGAAGCAATAATACCCCATTGGTAATGAGCAAAATATCCAGTGCTATATTTTGGATTCACAATATAATTTTCCACTAAAAGAAAACAGGACATTTTGGACAAATGACTGTCCCAAGGGAAAGTACAAGATGAGCCTAGAACTTGTTTATATACCAGAAATCAAGTACTTAAAAGGACAATGGGGATTGTCAAAAATCCAGAAACCAACTTAAAGGGACCCCCATTGGCTACATTGTAGATAATTTGAGCACCAAATTAAATTGTTATAGTAACAAATTTTATTGAAAAAAATCACAAGTCCACAGATATTTTTTAAAATGACTAAGCACATTGAAAGTTAGATACGGTATGAGTTTTTATATAATTTCAAAGTACCTCCCCACAAAATACTTACCGTGAGGGAAAAGTCTCCTTTTTACAGCAGAGGAGCTGGCAGACATCTCCCTGATCGAGTGATCAGAGTGAATATCATTAGTAATGGGATCATTTGAAATTATGTGCCACTTGATAGGATGCAATGAAGGAAAAAAAGTAGTATCACCTAATATAATATTCTTGCAAAAAATGAATCATCTGAATTTAATCATAGGAGAAAATTGGAAATCCAAATTGAGAGACATTCTGTAAAATAACTGAATTGTAACCTTTAAAAGTTTCAAAGTCACAAAAGTCAAGGAACTGTTCCTGATTCAAGGCGACAAGAAATGACAACCAAATGAGACTTGTAGATCTCAACTGGATCTTTTTGTAGTAAAGGCAGTGAGACAACTGGTAAAATTTGTATGGAATGTGAGGATTAGATGATAGTAATACAAGGTTTGTCCTGAAAGTATCGGCCATGCAAACTTTTAATTATATTGACATTGGCTCGATATTTTCAGGACAGACTTCGTACATCAATGTTAATTTCCTGACTTTGGTAGTTGTATTGTGCGATCCTTGCTTATAGAAAATACACACTAAAGTATTTGCTAGGGATAGAGCATTGGATTGGTGATTTACTGTCAAATGGTTTGGGAGAATTTTTAAAATTATTTTCACGTATTTCAAACTTTATTGTGTGTGGTTATTCCAAAATTTAAAAATTTGTATTGAATCAAATTGGGGAAAAATAAAGCAGACTGAAAAAATGCATGTAATGAGAAATAAATTAATCTAGTTTTATATTGAATTGGATAACATAACCATACAGAACAAATGATTTCAAGTTACTTTTGAAACAGTTCTGGTCTTTCCACAAAAGAGCTGAAAAGGCTTTATTTTTTTCAATTTTACTCCTAGGTTGGTAGTATTGGTGTTATATACTCTGAATCAATTTTATGTTTATTACATGTAAACTACTAAATATATCAATTTATTATGAACATCGATTTTCACTAAATGAGAGAAACTAATTTAAAATAAGTAAGAGACTTGAAGGCTGAACAGAATTCTGCCAAAGCATTTCCCCTACATGTTTAGTCATTAATCCTGTGTAATTTATTCCTATGCAATGCTGTTTAAATTCTATCAGAACTTAATAAAAAACAAGCCCTGGCTGGTGGCACAGTGGATAAGGTGCCAGCCTGCAAACCCAAAGGTTGCTGGTTCGATTCCCCAGCCAGGGCAATATAACTAGATTGCAAGCCAGGTCTCCAGCCAGGTCTATAGCTGGAGGCAGGTGAAAGGCAACCATACATTTATGTTTCTCTCCCTCTCTTCCTCTCCCTTCCCCTCTCTCTGAAAAATAATAAATAAAATCTTTAAAAAAAGAACTTAACAAAAAACAGAAAAATTTCCCAATTTGCTTAATGAAATTACTGTAATTCTGAAAGGTTCATTTCTAAAAACACAAAAGGAGCAAACTATAGATTATTTTGAATTAAAATATGGATTTTTAAAATCTCAAATAAAATACTAGTGAATGAATTTGACAGCACATCAAAAGAATAATCTATTTTGGCCAAATAACATTTACCTGAGAAATTCAAGAATATTTTACATTATTAGTAAATGAAGTCGAAAAATCACTAAGGTAAGAAAATTAAACAAGAATGTCCACTGTCATCAGTAGTTTGGTACTATACATATATTCTGGTTCATGAATAAATCAAGTAGAAATAAAGGCAAGTAAAGAAAAAGTGTTATAGATTATAAACAATGTAATTGTAAAAACATTTATGAGAATACATTGAAAACTGAAACTTGATGAGAATTTATTAAGCAGAGTTTAAAGTACAAGTACCAAAGCAAAAGAAAATATGTTCAATATCTGTAATTGACAGAAGATTAATAACCAAAATATATGAAGAGCTCTCACTAATCAATAGGATAAAGCCTACAGAAAAGCAGACAACAGATGTGAATGGGAAATTCACATAATAGTTTTCTCATAATTAAGGAAGTAACAAAGACATTAATATGGTAACATTCCTCTGTCAAATTAGCATATTTTTAAGACAAAAATTATTCACTATCAGAAGAGGTACAAAGACTTTCACATTCACTACTTCTTGGGATGTAAATGAGAACAATATTTTTTATAACTATCGATTATATTTTACACACATCAAAATCGATTCTTTATACTGTACAGTTCTAACAAGTACATACAATCATGTAACCACAATTATAATCAAGATATAGACTAGTTGTGTCATCCTAAAGAATTCCTTCATTTCCTCTGTAGTCACCCTTTCTCCTCACTCCCTACTCTAGCTTCTGAAAATCATTGATCTATTTTCGGTTTATAATGTTTTGCCTTTTCCAGCAGTTATATAAATGGAATCATACAATGTGGAGCTTTTTCAGTCTTTCTTCTTTCACTTTGTGTATGCATTTGAGATTTATCCACATTGTAGCCTGTATCTGCAATTCATGCCTTTTATGGCTGAGTAAATATTCCATATTATATTGTACCACTGTTTGTTTATTCATTCACAGGTTAAAGGACATTTGCATTGTTTCTGGGGTTTTTTTACAATAATGAATAAAGCCATGTTTAGTATTCACATACAGATTTTGCTATGAACATAAGTTATTTAACTTTTATAAATACTTAGTAGGGTTATTACTGAGTTAAGCCTTGCTGAGAAACTGCCTGCCCATCTGTTTTCCAAAATTGATTTTCAATTTTCAAGTTTGCCTTTAATTTGAGTGATTCTGATAGGTACGCAATGATCTTACTGTGACTTTAATTTGTGTTTCCCAAATGACTAATAATCCTGAGCATCTTTTTATATGTTTGTCATCTGTGTATCTTCTGAAGTGTCTATCATTTTACCATTTTTGAAATTGGGTTGTTTTTCTTAATTTTGAGTTTTGAAAGTTCATTTTACATTCTGGATGCAAGTCCTTTATCATATATGTGATTTGATAACACTTTCTCCCCATCAGTGGCTGGTTTTCATCCTCTTTTAAAGAGCAGAGGTTCTTAATTTTGATGAAATATTATTCTATCCATTTTTAACTTTATGAGTTATGCACTTTGTCTAAATCTCTGCCTGAGACAAGGTTACTAAGATTTTTGTTTGTTTTTTAACTAAGATGTTCTTGTATGTTTTCTTCTTAGGTTTTATAGTTAACAGATTTTACATTTAGCTACATGATTCATTCTGAGTTAATTTTTATACAATGTATAGATTGGAGGGTTATTTTCTGTATGTGTATTCAGAAGTAATCAGAGCCTGTGATTACTCTATGAGGCAAAAGATATAAGTTAAGAATTTTGAGAGAATGCATTTATTCTGTATTATCTAGATGGCCCCTACACACAATCACATCTATCCTTAGAAGTGAGAAGCTAGGGAGTTTTGAAACATACAGAAAAGCAGAAGGCACTGTGACCATGGCAGAGAGGTGGGAGTGATGCCCTACAAGCCAGTGAATGCCTGAAACTGGAAGAGGCAAGGAACGCATTCTTCCTCACAGCCTTCAGAGGAAATGCAGCCCTGTCAACACCTTGATTTTGAACTTCTGGTCAACAGAATTAGAGGGAGTAGGTTTCTGTTGTTTTAAGGTACTCAGTTGGTGATAATTTGCTGTAACAGTCACAGAAAGCTAATATAATCTGATTCTTCTAGCACCATTTGTTGAGGACGCTCTTCTTTTTCCATGGAATTGCTTTTGTACCTTTGTCAAAAATCAGTGACTATATATATATATATATATATATATATATATATATATATATCTGTATATATGTGTGTGTGTGTGTGTTGGATCTATTTCTGGACTTTTTATTCTGGTCCATTGATCTATCTCTATGGCTATAATTTCACCAACACTCTTTGTCATGATTACTCTAGCTTTACTTGTATAGTAAGTTTTGAAGATAGGTAGTATGAATCTTCCAACTTTGTTTCTTGTTTTTTTCCTTCCAAACTTGTTGGGGCTTTTCTAGTTTCTTCGCTTTTCTGTATAAATTTTAGGATCATCTTATCAGTTCTCCCAAAAACATCCTGTTGGAATGTTTAAATTATAGATCAGTTTGGAAATTTCTTTTTGTTATTGTTGGTTTTCTTGGGGGTGGGGCAGGGATTTTTTTGCATCAGTGTATGGTTGCCTTTCACCTGCCTTTAGCTATAGATATGGCTGGAGACCTGGCTTGCAACCTGATTATGTGTCCTGGCTGGGAATTGAACCAGCAATCTCTGGGTTCTCAAGCCAGCACCAATCCTCTGAGCCACCAGCCAGGGCTAGTTTGGAAATTTTTACGTTTCACCAACTTTGAGTCCTACAATCCATGACTATCTCTCTGTTACTTAGGCCTTCTTTGATTTCTTTCATCATTTTGTAGATTTTTGCATACAGACCTACACATAAGTATTTCATGAATTTTGTAGATGATGCATTTTTAAAAAGTTACTTCAAATTTCCAATTTTTTTGCCAGTAATATAGCATTATGATAGGCTTTTTAGTATAATGGCCCTGTATCCTGTGATCTTACTAAACTTGCTTGTTAGTACTAATAGCTCTTTTGTAAATTTTGGGGGATTTTCTATATAGACAGTCACCATATGTGAACAGTGTTGTTTCTCCCTTTCCAATCTGTGGGCATTTTTTTTTCTTGCCTTGTTGCATTGCCTGAAACCTCCACTACAACGTTAAAGAAATGTTAAGAGTAGACATCCTTCTTTTATACTTTGTGCTTCCTTTCAGAGTGTCTGTCCTCTAGCAGTTTACTGGTGACATTGATTATTAGTTGCTTGCTAGCTTAGTGATGAGGAGTAGAGGTGTTCACATTTTCTTTTCTCAGTGATCCTGTCGTTCTCAAAGCGATAGGGATCACTAATGATCTGGACCCACTCCTTCTATCTCTCAGTCATGGATGTAGGGATGGATGTTCTTTTTCCTTATTCCCATTCCCCAGCTGCACTAGATCTTGCCTTGTGCTGTGAATGCTACCCTTCTTTCATAAGCAGGCTAAGGCTTATGTTATGTAGTGGAGATAGGGTAGAAGCATCTAAGGCAGGGCTTTGTTTATTTCCTGAAGTGGCTACTGTACATTTCCCCAAGATCTTTACCATGCAGGAAGCCTTCTCTAGTCTCCTGTTCTGCTCCTGGTTCTTTTTGAGTACTGAGGTCTGTGAAGAAGAACCTACTAATGGGTACAGATTCCTGTTGGGTATATTATTCCCAGAGCTTCTGCGTGCTCATGCTAGCCCACACCCCGCCTTTAGGAATCTGCTAACAATTTTAGCTGACTTCTTTCTACCAATTTGCCTGGCAACCAGCATCTACACCTGGTAACCAAGTGGTCATATCTCATGTCTGCATAAAGGTTCTTGTCTTTCTTAAATTTGGGGCTGGTAGGTTCTGCAACCTTAGCCATTTGATAGGATAAAGAATTGTTCTTTTTTGTGAAGTGTTTACTCTGCTCTTACTTCCTTGGTCACTTTTGTGAGACATAATGGTATCTTTCTGGAAAGTTGACTTAGGTAGTAAGCATTGTGTCAGGTAGAAGAGTGGGACATGCTGGGGAGGTACTGTGTTAGCCTCCTTGCCTAGTGTGTGGTGGTAGGAGGGTAACTCAAAGCGACATCCATGATAGAAATTGTGCCTAGTCCAGGGCAATCCAAGAAGGAAACAAGATTTCTCCTCCCTAACATCTGGCCTCAGAGGAGAGATATGAAATGGTAAAACATACTAATTTGAATGCCTGTTCCTTCTTTCTGAACTCAGTTTGCCCAGAGAGGCATTGTTTGGTGGCAAGTAGGAAGAAGGGGAGATTATTTGACCCTCTCACTGTTCAGCAAGAGGAGAGATATGACTGCCTCATGAGCATCTCTCGCTGCCCATCAACAATGTAAGCTAGACTCATGATTGATGAGATAAGGCATTCACCAGTGCTTTTGAAAGATGGATCATTGTGAAAAGGCCCAACCCCGTGTGCTGCATTTCCTCCCTAAAAGCAGTCATTCTTGACAGAAGCTATGCGAGTCATCTTGTCTCCCATTAATAATGACCTCAACAGTTTGTTTTAGAGAGTTCACAACCCCAAAACAAAATTTTCACATATGAAAGCATAGTGTCAACAAATCCTTTTGGGAAAGCTTCTCCAGAGGTCTCACCCTGTGCTTCTGTTCACTAAGTCACATCGGTGCCTTTCAGGAACCTCCATCAGTGGCATTGATACGGTCTTAAAGGAAGAAGCCTGCAAGTGGCCACCTTCTACCTGCCAGATCATTCTGACTGCACAATGAGTGGAAGGGTTGGCTAGCATGAGGGAAAGAGAAGACATGATCCCAAGCCAGGGTGACAGGCTAGGGGCTCCTAGCCAGAAGTGGACACCAAGAAGAGGCTTGGGTTCCCACAGTGGGGTGGCAGCAAATGGTCGGGAGTGGGGAGTGATACTTCAAAGCACATACTGTGCTCTGGGCACCAGTAATAATTCTTAATATCGAATGACAATACGAATGGAGATGACTCGTTCTTTTTTTTTTTTTAATCCTCACCCGAGAATATGGTTATTGATCCTAGAATGAGAGGAACACTGATGTGAGAAAAGAACATTTATCCGTTGCCTCCTGTACATGCCTCAACTGGGGATCGAACCCATAAGCTAGGTATTGCCCTGACTGGGGATCGGACCTGCCAGCCTTTGATGAATGGGATAGTGCTCCAGCCAACTGATCCACCTGCCCAGGATGGGTATGACTCATTCTTGACTTTAGTTTTCCGCAGCAGGAAGGGGTCTTAGGGACTAGTGAGCAAAAAAGCATCATTGAAGCCTCCTCTTAAGTGAGAATGCAGAGTTTTTGTTTCAAGAGCTACCAGCCTACAGAGAAAAACCAATTTCCCCTTGAACTTCCCCTTGAAAGCTTCCTATCAGGAAATCTCATCCAGAAATCCTGACAAGACTCACTATAAAGAATTTATTCCTCCTCTTTACCCATGCATGTTCAGTGGATCGCTAGAACCAAAAAGGTAAGCACTATCAACTTAACCACCAAACAGCCCAAGAACACAAACAACATGAAGAAACAATCTTCATGCCAGAAGCAGCCACATCTGCTGTCCACAGAACCACCTCCTAAGCCTAAATACTGCGGTTGCCTGGAGGAGCTCCCGAGGACAAGTCTGAACCTGAGGACAATATGTCTTCATTACAGAACCAATGATGGAAGATGTGACCACAGAGGAAGTAACCCTCCAAGTAGCAAGAACAAAAAGGAAAAGAACTCTTGCACCATCTGAGCATGAGTCAAGTGATGAAGAGAGCATAGCCCCTAGTGCTTCCAAGCCTACACTTGAGCAGTTAGAAGCTAAAGTAGGTAATTTTACTTTAATAATGGGGGGCTTTGGGATGAAAATGGACAATCAACCTAACCAGTTCAAACTCCTAGATACAAAGGTTGCTTTACCTGAGACAAAAATTGACAAGCTTCAGAGAGATGTCTCTTTCATGCATTCATGCTCAGTATAAGGGGCACCTCCAAAAGGTCCCTTCTACACCAGTGTTGGGAACAACAAGACAAACCAGTCACCAGCTATTGCTGCAGCACCTGCCCCTCCACAGTCTACTCTAGGAGGCATCTATACAACATGGAAGGCGATATCCTAGAGACCATGCCAAATGAGATTGCTCCTGACTTTATGACCCAAAAATATTTCAGAAAACAAAAAGGTGAATTTGAGGCCTCAAACTCTGCCTGGGTTCCCAAAATGAATGACTATCTAATCTGTTTCTAGAATTTATCTGAGAGATTTGTACTTGTTTTGATTTTATTTTGCTACATTAAAAAGCTACCCCAGAACT
Source organism: Noctilio leporinus (assembly GCA_004026585.1). Taxonomy (NCBI): domain Eukaryota; kingdom Metazoa; phylum Chordata; class Mammalia; order Chiroptera; family Noctilionidae; genus Noctilio; species Noctilio leporinus. The sequence goes on along the minus strand of PVIW01000908.1, from coordinate 103,935 downwards.
TAATGACTTTAATCAACAACGATTGTATTTGTTCACAATTCTGTGGGTCAGAAATTTGGCCAGGACTTAACCGGACAGCTGTTTTAGGCGGTGTCTTTCCTGAAGCTACAGTCGGATGGCAGCTGGGGTTGGAGAACCAGAATGGTGTCACTCACATATGCATTACTTTAGTGGGGTTGGTTGTCTGCCTCTCTTCATGGCTTGTTTAGCCTCCTTTACATGATGACTAGATTTCAAGAATGAATATTTCAAGCAGTGAAACAGAAGTTATGACCTCTTAAGGCACAGCCTTAGAAGGTATACAGCATCACTCATCATATTTTTTGGATGAAAACAAGGCCTGGGGCTACCTCAGATTCAAAGGGAAGGCAAATAGACTCCACCTCTTTATGGGTGAGTGGAAATGGTTGCTTTGCAAAAGAGCACGTGGGATAGGAAATGTTGTTGCAACCATCTTTTGAAACATAATCCTCTATATGACCTAAGAATTCTCCTTCCAGTGCCTCAAATTCTACTTTGGTAAGTGTTTTGTATTTAACCCAACCATGATGTGCTATAATTGGCATTCATGCCTTTTGGTTCCCTTTTAGTGCAATCACCCTCCATTCACCCCTAAAAGGCCGATTATCCAATAAGCTTAATTCTGCTTCTTTAAGTAAGATTAGAAGTTGTGAGGAAAAACCAGGAAGGAAACAAGATGCAAATTTGTGGTTCATTTTCCCCATTATTATCTAAGTCAAATGCATTTTTATTATTTTTAAGTTGAAGGTGTTTTATTATCCACAGAGGGATTTTTAGTTCACTTAATATGCTTGATACTGACATTTAATTTTTTTTATTACTCGGTTCTTTTATTCCTTCTCAGTACCAGCAACTCCGAGTCCTCTTTTATAGGGCTATTATATTCTAGGGCTCTTCTATTCCTGTGTGTGTTAGAAACTTGGGTTTGTCTCTATAATATGTAAGTAATTAAAGCAAATCTCTACAAAAAGACATAAAACAGCCTGCCCTGCTCCAAGAAACTGAAACTGTGGAGAGGCGAAGAGCTGAATCAGACAAAGATAAAAAGCTATGTTGATAGCTGATAGCCACCATTTTACCTTTGAAACACTTCCTTTGGTCTCTACACCTAAATATGCTTCAGTTCCCCCAAGGACAAAGATATCACCTTTCTACAAGAGGCACCCACCTTTGGAACAGCACTTATTTTGACACAACATTCTTGGGCCAAAGGGAGAAATGCCTTCGGCCTACTCCACACCACTGGAGCCTTAGAGCCTCCGTTTCCACCTCAACACACCTGAGGGATTTCACATACCCCCATCAGTGATAGACACTCGTTAGGGTGGTGAAGGGCCCATGGTTTGAGAACAGTCTACCATTTGAGAATCAGTGAGACAAAACTTGAAGCAGGGTAAGGGAACATTGGTTGGCAGAGAAAGGCAAACCCGAGGAACAGGTAAACCAAACTGATACATAGTCTCCTAAATTCCTCACACAGCCTCTGAGGTTAACAAAACAAAACATGCTTTTATCCAAAGTCACGCTGTTTCCATAGTAATCCCAGGTTATGCTGCCTAGCCACACAGTAAAGTCACAGTGAGATGTAAGGAGTCGTGTGATTAAAAATCATCCGTAAGTCCACGCATCACCTTATAGGAACCTTTCCACTTATGCCTCATTAAAACCTCCAGAAAACCTGGCCTGTGGTGGGTGTGGTAGAATATTCCATTTTAGGCAGGGAAAGGTTTTTTTTTCTGTTACGGCCTTGCACTCTTTGGCACGTGGTAGCCATTCATTACAGGTCTTCATTAACACGTGGGTGAGAAAATGAATACATATGTGGAAATAACTGCACCAGCCCTGGCCCTGACCTTGCACCAGACTTCACTAAAGGCTTTTCCTCCCTGGACAGCACAGCTCTAGCAGAAGAGGGTTCATTTTCCCACCCCCAGCCTCTCATTGAAGAACACGGCACATTTAAAGATTAAGTTTCAGAGCTAGAAAAGGGCCCTTAGAAATCAATTAGCCCCAAAATTTCATTTTATAGATGGGGAAATTGAGTCCAGAACCGTTATGGCTTTTTCCAGCATCGCCTGTCAGTACACCTGTAACTGAATCTCCTCAAGGCTGCGTGTAAACTGGTCCACTGAGGAATGCGGCCTCGAGTTCGCAGGTGCCCAGGCTGCTGGTGGGGGCGGGCAGGGGTGGGGGCGGACTGCTAGGGCTTTCCCGGTTCAGCTCCTGTGAAAAGCTGCGGCTGCCCGGAGAGGGCAGAGAGGTGGTGTTTTCACCTCCTACTGATACCACTTGACCCAGCCTGTGCCTCTTTCCTAATCAGCACCCTCAAATACGTGCTGAAGTGAGAACACTTTGAGGAAATGCGTTAGTAAACAAGCGTTGCTCTCTGGCTAACCCAGCCACCGAATCAGAGATTCCAGGGCGGGATGCCCGACCTGAGCTGCGGCCGTTGGCGGGCAGAGCTGCAGGTGCCTGTCCGGGGTGCGCACTCGTTCGCCAAGGAAGCGAGCCCACGCTGCAGACCTGCATCACCCCCTTGCTGCCTCCCGCCACCCACCAAAGAACCTAGTCTCATTAGAAGTGCAAACCAAGCTCCCACAGGCACTGTCCCCAGAGAAGCAGCATACACCGCCTTGTTAGATGAGGCATGGCCCCCTCTGGGGTGGCTGCCAGAAAACTGCACAACCTTATGGAAATTGTAATGACTCAGGGGCCCTTTGGGGAAGGTATATGGCCTGCAAAACACCTGGCCCCTTAGCTTTGACATAGATGGCAGGTCAGGAGAAGGGGGAATTCATTCTATAAATATTTATTGGGTGTCTATTACATGTCAGGCACCGTTCTAGGAAATGGGTATCCAGTCAAAACAAAATGTTGTCATTGTCCACTGCCCTTTCTCCCAAACCTTCTGAGGTGACCCGTCCCTTACTGCATGGTGACATGCTCAGTTTATTTAGCATTCATGGGAAGTTAACAAAATGCCATCCATAAAAATAGTACTTTTATTGACCTAGTATGTTGGTTTGAGCCACCAACCAAATTCTAGATTTTTTGACGGTAGAAGCAGTATCTTCTCTTTTCTTTGTAGTCCTCTTAGTATTTTGCATAAAAAGTGACTAATCAGATGCTTTAAAAAATCAGTGAAAACAAACCACAGAGAACGAGGGAGGAGGCTGATGGCAAGCAAAGGTTTAGATCTCAAAAGAATACCATACCTGGGGATGGCAGCTACAAATGCCCGCCAAAAGAAAGCCTTACTATTTATAGTAGTTTTGTACAAAATTATGCCTGAATAGTCTGTGCATAGTAGCATTATTAAATGCATTATATCGAATATTTGAATATAAAGAGCAACTTTGAAAGTGTGATCAGTGGAGACCAAAATTAAGTGCCATATATTTTAAGAAAGTACCTACTGCTTTGATTATGGTCATTGGTAAGTAAGAATGTATTCAAATGCCCACAATTGTATTACCAGTGCTCTTGTCTCGATGTTAAAACTCAAAACACAGATTATAACACTCATTTTCCAGTGTAGCCATAAGCCTTTACTTCAGCGATGCTGTAATGATCAGACGTATAACTAGAGCCCAGTTTTTAAGTGAGCCGCTTCTTTTCTGCTGTGTGTATATATCTGGGTGGGGTTTTTGACTGAAACACATACAGCTTCTAATAGAGTCAAACACTTGTACTTCCTATTACCAGGAGAGGGTGCAAAAATGGAGAATTTTAGAGATACCCTGAAGACACCAGGCCGAGCTTTGCTTCTTTAGAAACCTAAAAAACTAAGAAGGCTTTTTTGCAGGGCTTTGGAACACGGAGCAACAGAATAGAAACAGCTAAGGAACTTTTCACTTATTGAATGCTAGTTCATGTCACCATTGATGAAGTGACAGACAACTAACTAAAATATTTCAAACTACTTCAGGTAATAAGATTCGGGTGTCTTTAATTCCTTGCCTGTGTTTGCTTTTGTTTGTTTGTTGATACAAGAGTTATTAGAGAGTGGACAAATAGCTATGGTTGCGAGTGTAAATCCAAAAAAAAAAAAAAAAAGGCATTTCTGAACACTTAGATATGCTTGGATAGTGACCATGGAAGATAAGAGAAACTTCTGATCTGGGGCTGGTGAGGTGAATGGTGCAGGTACCCTGGGTCTATTTTGTTACAAGGTGCAAAGCTGTGTCTTAGGATCTAGAAAAGGGTTAAGATGAGATCTTGCATCCCTTTGGTTGTTTTGCAACCTGATCATCTCTTAATTGTCCCAGTTGGAAAGTATGTATTTCTATAACCAGTGAGTTAGATGGCATACCAGTAAATTAGATGATGTTTGGGCCACAAAATGAGAATGTCTTTGAAAATGTGCAAATTAGAAAGTACTATGTAATACAAGTTAGGGCCTTAGAATATTTTATTCCAAAATGTTCCATGATTTTCGACATGTTCTCTTAATTTCCAGTGTATTCATGTGATTTAGGAATGGGGCAAGGAAACATGGGATTGTGTGGTAGAAAGGGATCATCTAGATTCCTGACGCTCTAGTTTAGTGAGAAAGCCCCTCGGGTATTTCTGGAAGATGTTCATGTAGGCTCTGCTCAGGTATTTCCATTCAGAAACACCAATACATGCTAATGGGAAATTGATACTGCATTCTGGAGGGCACCTTATCAGTGGATATCAAAACCGTTGACCAAGAATTCTGCTTCTAGGAAATTGTTGATCATCGTCGTCATCGTCATCATCATCATGGCTAACGTCACACATTTATTGTGTGAAAGGAACTGTTCTGAGTGCTTCAGATGAATTAACTCATTCAATCCACACACCAACCCTCTGATACACATACTATTTATTGTACCTGTTATATAAGTGATAAAACTAGATTGTAGAGAAGTTAGATAACTCACCCCAAGGTCACAAAGATGCTGAATGGAGGAGCTAGGAACCTACCTTAGGCTGTCTGAATAGAGTTGGCATTTTTAACCACTGTACTACATTGTAACTTGTGTTATTTCCTAAGGAAACAATTGAAGAAATGCACAAAGATGTCAGGGGGAGGGGGACCCCAAAAGTTGTAATTTATTTGTAAAAAAAAAATGTATATTTATTCTTATATGTTTCAACTTCAGTCACCTTCAAAGTACTCTCCATTTAGTGCAATACACTTACTGAGACTTTTTTCCACTGCTCAAAACAGCTTTTGAACTCATCAGTTTTGATACCTTTTAGTGCTTCTGCGTATTTTTGTTTCACCTCTTCCACATAGGCTAAAAGTTTCCCTTTGAGGATTTTTTTCATCTGAGGAAAGAAATAAAAAGTCGCGTAGGGCAAGATGGGGTGAATAGGGAGGGTGGGGCATGTGGGTCATGTCATTTTTGGTCAAAAACTGCTGAACGTTCAGCCCAGAATGGGCAGGTGTGCTCGTAAATCACCCATCACGAAATGGGCAAACGTGTTGAAAGAGGCTTTAAAATTTTTTCACTGAAACCAAGCATAGCTTCTCACAATGCCAGCTGGTACAGATGGGTTCCTAGAACACTCACCTACCGGACGGAGAAAGCTTGGACTACGGGGGGCCCGCCCTCCTGAAAAAAGTTCCAGGGGTTTTTTCCAGGGGTGCCCCCCTCATATTTGCAAGTACTTCATCAAGACATTGAGGAAAAAATTATATCCACCAGTAAGGAATTTGTCCAACTTCATATGGTACATAGCCATTAAAAATAGACATTATGGCCCTGGCTGGTAGCACAGTGGATAAGGCACCAGCCTGCAAACCCAGAGGTCACTGGTTCGATTCCCAGGGCACATAACCAGGTTGCAAGCCAGGTCTACAGCCAGGTCCATAGCTGGAGGCAGGGGAAAGGCATATGTTGATGTTTCTCTCCCTCTCTGCCTCTCTCCCTTCCCCTCTCTCTGAAAATAATAAATAAAGTATTTTATTAAAAAATAATAAAATAAAAAGTAATAGATACTATGGCCCTAACTGGTGTTGTAACAGGACGCTGGGGGTGGGGGGGTCCTCAGTTTTCATGGGCTCCATTTGCCCACCACCAGAAATGACTGTTAATAACAGTTTGGTGAAAAGAAAAGGTATTTTATTTATTTGAGGGGTGTACAGATTTATATTAAAGGTATAATTATGCCATTAAATCCCACTCCTTTTTAAAACACCCACAATATACAGTCCTGCCCAATTAGGCTAGCTTTCAAACAGACAAGCAAAAGGTACCATCTTTCAGACACACAACAGTAGTTCACAACTTAGCATCCCAGTTATAAATTCAAAGGTCCTGGCAACTGCTATACCCGATTAGGGGAAGATCTTGTGCATACTCCTCAACTTTTTTTTTTTTTTTTTTTTTAAGATTTTATTTACTATTTTCAGAGAGAGGGGAAGGGGGAGAGGCAGAGAGGGAGAGAGACATCAATGTATGGTTGCCTTTCACCTGCCTCCAGCTATGGACCTAGCTGGAGACCTGGCTTGCAACCTGGTTATGTGCCCTGGCTGGGAATCAAACCAGCGACCTTTGGGTTCACAGGCCGGTGCCTTATCCACTGTGCCACCAGCCAGGGTTCCCCAACTCTTATACCACATGTAATTCCCTATCTCTGCAAGCTGCATGTCTCCCTTTCTCCCTTTTGCTACTTCTTTCTCAAACCAGGTGAATTCTCAGGCCCAGTGTCTGTCTGCATGTCATCCAAGAGGGAAAGAGAGCCCCTTGTCTGCATGTTCATCGGGTGAGAGGGAGTGCGACCGTGTGTCTGCTGCCCTATTTTAAGCCATAATGGAGGCCTGTGACTCAGTGGTAGGATGACCAGTCGCCACCACCTGCGAAATCTCAAGTAGTGCTCTAAATTCTTTCATCCCCATTCTGTGGTCAAAGACCCCTCCCATCTTCTTGGGGTAAGAGGTTTAGCTAGTCATTTGCATAACCAAGATACTAGTCACCAGCCATAGATGTGCACACTACCTCTCAGGAGAAATGGCTTACTTCAGTGTCCCACCCCCATCTCAAACTGCAAAGAGTGGGAGATTTTGGCTTCCTTCCAACCTGTAACAGTTGGGCAACGTATCGCAAAGCGAAAGGTCACCAGTTGATTCCCCTTCAGAGCACATGCCTGGGTAGTGGGTTTGGTCCCCAGTCAGGATGCATGCAACTGATGGATGTTTCTCTTCCTCCCTCCCTTCCCCTCTCTCTAAAAGTAAGTAAAAACATTTTTTAAAAATACTGTGGAGTCTTTAAAATTGTAAAATATCTGTGTTGTATTAGTGAAAAAAAACCAGCTTTGAAATCATGCATAATTTGCTCTATTTTTGGTGAGGAAGAATGTCCTGAAGGCTAGATACCGAATCACTGACAGTTATTTTCCCTGGAAATTAAGATTATGGATGATAGTTTTTTCATTATCCTTTTTTTGAGTTAAAGAAGTTTGGTTTTTTTTTGTTCGTTTATTTTGCTTTATTTTTGTTTTTTGCAAAAAGCATGTTTGCTTTTGTAAAGAAATAACACCATAAAGCTACGTCATTTAGGGGGGAAATTATACATAAAATAAGGAGGATTCTGTCTACTCTCGTATATTCTTTGTACCCTCCACTCTAGAACATTCCACTAATGAACAACTCTCTTCGTTATAAAATGTTTCCTTACTGTGTACATTGAAAGCCTTTTGTTGGTTTTTGGGAGTTTGGTCACAAAAATACTGAGGTCCCATTATACAAAGGTCCTTGTTGTATTAGGCATCGTGAATCTCAGACCTCAAGGAAGTGACTTTCTATTCTGGGAGATAACAAACATTAAACACTTGGGTTTCTTTCTATATCAACATCTAGTTTACTGACATCAGTTGTTCAATTGTGAGGGACAAACAGCTGGAAGAATAGAAGCGTATGTGATACAATGCTTCCTGTGCACTGTAAACAGCAAGTACAAATAGAGTTCAGAGAAAGGATAAATCTTAGAAGCTGATAGTAGTGTTCAAGGTCTCCTAGAGAAGCCGAGGACTTGAGCAGGACTTGAAGAGGGGGTAGGAAAAGGAGGAGGACATTTCATTCAGTCTGACCAGCATGAACTTTTGCAGGTCTCCTTAATTCTGTAGTTTCAAGATTGAATGCTAATATTTTAAAGTGCATTGATTCGAGGGGACAGAGAGGAGGAAAAAGGGGATGGATGTAATACAACAATAAAATTAAATTTTAAAAAAATGCATTGAAGCAGATAGGCCTGGATTCAGATTCTGATGTCCTTATTAGCAGTGTGCTTTTGAGCAATTGCTTAATTATCCTGTGCCTCAGTTTCCTTATCTTTAAAATGGGCATGATAATAGTATCTTCCTCTTTGATTAACATTAAATGAGACACTGCCTATACAGCATTCGATTTAACATGGTGTCTGGTCCACTCTCAGTTCTCAACAGTTGTTACTTTTATTATGCTTTCCCCTCCCCAAAAGTTTCCACCCAACAACCTAATCTTGTATTTTCTAGCTCTCGGTACATATTTGCCTTTCTTCCTCTTGTGTATGCCTTCCTGATTCCAAGCTGCCCTGTTGAGTCTGCCTCGTTGCCTTTAGCTGGTGCCTATGTAGTAAGTGATTGCCTGCCTGATTTCGGACTGTCAGCCTCAGCACAGCCCCCTGCTTGCCCTCACAGCTTTCCCATGATTCCCCTCTCCTGGCCTCCATGTGTTCAGACTGCCAGACTTACCACCAAGCGCAGAGCTCATCTTAACAGACAAGAGCCCATTCCTTTTCTTCTCCAACTCCAGACTAGAGCTTTGAACACAGCTTGCCCCCCGGGGCCAGACAGAGGGTGACTGCAGAACTCCCATGCCAAACTTAAATATCTCCGAACTGTCCTGCTCCATGGCCCTGTCACTTCCCTGCTAAACTCTGTACATTTACAGAGGCTTCTTTCTGACTCCCCGCAGGTTCTCACAAGCATCCAGAGACCTTGCTGAGAATAGGAGCTGAGCAGGCTTAGCCATCGGTGCTTGCCTAGTGCAATGGTCCCTGTGCTCTGCTGCTTTTATGGATGAGGCCTTGCCAACTGTAGAAACAATGAGCCTCTTTAGCACCCTGTCACTGCCATAGGGTAACCAGAGACAGAACGACTGCTTTCCAAAGGTGACTTCGCTGGCCAGAACCTGTCACCTCAGTCTGGGCTTCCTGACCACTTTTTACAATTCTTTTGGATCGAATAGAACAGCCTGTGGCCTTTTCTGTTATAGAGGTCTCATTGTTTAATAATCAGCTCAGGCCTTTTGCAGGCGTATCTTGGCTTTGAAATGCTAGAGGATTTAGCAAACTTGACTTAAGCGTAATATCCATTTTTTTTTTTTCCTGCTTTAAGTATATAACAGTGAATCATGGAAATAAATGTTCTTAGGTCATCTGGTCAGTCTCCTGGGTTCAGCTTCAGGGTGTTTCCTTTAGAATACAGTCTAGTCTTGTCCAGTCTCATTTTAAACGTCCCAGATGTTAGGAGGTCCTCATCTCTCATAGCAGCTCAAAGAACAAAACAAAGTGTGTTTTCGTGCAGCCTTCTCTACCCTGCTTGCTTCCCTGTCCGTTTGCCCTATATTGTATAGCAAACCCAAGGGAGAGCCTCTTTTCTTCCTCTCCCCCCCCCCCCCCCCCGTCTCCCCTCTCTCAGGCAGAAGGACTACTTCAGGGATACCCTTCAGACAGGCCAGGAGCACCGCAGAGCAGGTTTGGGGTTCACCTGCAAACTTTCAGATTGTCTGGAAATGGGACCAGCTATGCTGTTGAGTTGAGGGATTTTGAAGTCTTCAAGAGCTTTAATTTCTCTCACATGGCCAAATTTCTTTCCCCTTGTGTTCGGGACACCTATCTGCAATCTTTTCTCTTTTGTTCAAAACTGTGAAAAGGAACTGTTTGTTTGACTGCGTTTCCCTTTTTTGAACTCCCCCCACCCTAAACCTATTGCTCTCTTCCTCTCCCAAAGAAGAAAGAGGAAAGCAAGCCACAATAATACTTCTGTAAATTTATGGCCACTCTGTAATGTTTAATCACAGCTACGTGACTGGGGGCTTCGGAGCAGGCGTACAAGTTCAGCGCAAGGTGAATCTTGTCTGAGATAATCTGAAAGTTCATTCAGAGGTGAGGGCAGCAGCCTCTTGCAGACGGGCGAGGTTAACAGGAGGTCACCTGCTTTTTTTTTTTCTTCTGGTCTTCTCCCCTTTAATGTGTAAACAAAGGGAAAATGTAACTTCCAATGAACTTGGCATATGTTGTGCTCACGCTAATCTTGGCCTGGCCAACTGTAAACAGTCCAATATCCTGTGGCTGATCCTTTCCACCCATTCTCCGCCTTTTGGAAACCATGAAGAAATACCAGCAGAAAGCAGAGACTAGCACCTTGGGGAGGCAGGTCCTGGAGCCCCAGAGATTAGCAAGGAGCCCAGGGTGGCCCCCGAGAAGACCTTAGGCAGAGGTGTTGGCCAAGATGAATTCAGGGCCTCCCAGCGATGCTTTCGCACAGCCTTCAGCCAGCAGGCGTTTATTGAGCTCCTTTACTGTCCATCACACAATGCTAAACACTAAGAGGACAAACATGGACAAGCCCTGAAGGTGCTACAGGCTGAGAGGCCAGAGCACCTATGATCCAGCCTTGCAAGTAGGAGGGTGAAGGACTTGGCTGGTAGACAGAGAAGCCGAAGACAGCTTCCCGAGGGAACCTTGTCAGAAGATTCCCTCCTGTGCTGGGCTGGGCTGTGGTTCCCATCTCGTTTGCAAAGATGCCTGCAGGCCGGAGAACTCCAGAAGTTTATAGAGGATGTACGGCAGAATGGGGGCCCATAGCCTGAGCATCAGCATCTTACAGAACAGAAGTGGCCACTTGATCATTTTTGAGCAGCTCTTATTTGACCTAAACCCAGTCCCATGGCCGTCCAGGGCCTCTGGGCCAGCACACACGTGCTTGGGGAGCGTGCCTTCGCCGCAACCCTGCGGGCCTAGTGGGAGTGTGCGGATGTAATTGGTGCTTCAGTACCAGAGCAGCAGTAATTGCTTAGTGAGGAATCCATGGCAGACCAGCTCCTTATTCATTTCCACCCATTCGGCCAGCTAAGACCATTTTAGTAACACGGTTACTAAAATGTTATAAAATCCACAGAATTTGATCAGCCAAGAATATACAGCCATCAGGTGAAATTTGTTTGGTACTGTGCCTTGTACCACTCTGACCAGGTAATAGAAACCTCCTTGGCTGTGCTTCGTACAAAGTATTTCATGGGCCCAGATGCGGGCTAGGTCAAAGCAGAGAAAAAGATCCTGCCCTCAAGTAGCTTATGATAGCCTTGGAAAGGCAAGACCTAAGAAATAATTAGGATAAGATAGACTATGATATTATCAAATGAGTGTATTGTGCTGGAGCTCATTGAAGAAGGTTTCTTAAGGGTCTCTTTAGAATGGGAAGGACCTGGATAGGTCAGAGAGGAGGGGGGAGGCATTCCCAATCGGAGAGCAGCATGAGTGGAGTGTGAAGGCAGAAAGTTAATCTGTTTCCTTGTCATTTCTTCTTTTTCTTTAATCATCATCATCATAACTAATATTTGCTGACTATTTTTTTCTGTGCTAAGCACTATGCTTAATGCTTTAGCATATTAGGCATTATTATTTCCACTTTAAAGAGAGATTAGTATCTCGCCCAGGGACATGTGAGTAAGAAACAACGAAACTCTTGAACTGAGTACAGCTTCTAAGCAGAGTGACTTGGATTTGCCCCCACGCCACTGCTCTTTGCAACGCCGGAGAGTTCGTTGGCCCCCACCCTCTGCCACCAGTGCCGTGTTGCCAAGTGTTTGTTCTGAGACCCATAAAGGGTCAGGGAAAAGTGTCGGAAAGATTATTCTGCTCAGGAGGGCACCTTCAGTTCAGGAATATCACCAGACAGGAGAACTAGTCAAGGAAACTGGTGAAAACAACATGGTGGTAATTTGCCGATGCACTGTGGTATCCACTTCGGGGTGATTTTCCTGCAGACATGGGAGAGATCTCAGGTAAAAGAATAGGTTGTTTATTTCCCCACAGCTTGCTCATGGTACTTCAACTGTGGGTGGTCTCCTCAAAAAAAAAAAAATTAGAAGAAAATGACCCCTGAAGGACCTCACCTCCCAGGGAACAAGCCACATGGACCAATCTGGAGAGTGTCCATCTGTCCCTGGCTTACAGAGAACATGGACACCATGGCTCTGGGGTTGGGAGGAGGGGACTGTACCTTGGAGGAGAATCAAGGACTCCAGTCTACATTACATTGAGCAAAAGTTAGATAATTTCTGTTGCTTTAAAGTTCATGAGGAGTAATGTTTAGTTCCTTTTTTAATAACTCTCTGATAATAGTGTTATTGACTGTAATAAAAATGTGACATTTTCAAGTGCTTTCACTTTTACCCTAGCCCTTTTCCTACCCTTACGCAATGAATTAGGGCGGGTTTTTAACACATTCTTATAACTGATTGAGAAACTGAGTCAGAAAGCTGTAAGGAATTATTTAAGATCTCACCACAAGCCGTACTATAACCCAGAGATAAACGCAAAGATCCAGTGCAGGTAAAAGGCTCCCATGCCATCAAAGACCAAAGTCCTTATTGCTCTGGCCACACAAGAAATTAGAAGATTGAGCTTGTTGTCTGTGTGGAAAAAGAAAAGAAGTCTTTCCATCCAAAGATCCCTAAGAGTGACATCAAACTCTCACACAAGAAAGCTTCTCTGTTCTCCTACTTTCTCCTTCCCTCCCAACTCAAACACTCACTTTTGGGCATTTAGTTGCTTCTTGGAAAATTTGAGACAATCTATTCATGTTCAAGGAAATCAAGGATAATATCTATGGAAGCAGAGCTTGCCCTTCTCTGGTCAACCTCAAATACCCTTAAAAATTCTGTGGAAACTTCCTGGTCCATTTCCAAAGGCTAAGAAATGGGGATGTAACCTTGTGGCATTACCATTCAGACATGAAATATTTTGTGCTCATCGTAATTCTGGTCAGAGTGGGCTTAATGATCTCAGCATTACTGTGCTTTTTTTCTTTATCCCTGTGGTGGTTCTTTTTCAAGAAGAGGTGGGTTTCCTTTCAGTTATCTCATTGAAAGTCTTGGTTTATACTAGCCATCTGAGTTTTCTCTGTGCTACTTGCTGTGGTATCAAACTTGGGGGGTATTAAGTTGGCCCACTAGGAGACCTGACATTTTTACATCATTTCTGATTTATAGGGTGGTAAAAATTGACTGATACTCCTTTCTCATTATACTCACCTAGTTTGCTGCTTGCTCCCTGGTGGGCACAGACAGGCACAGATTCCCATCACTGAATTAATTGATAAATACATTGTCATATATTTAAGTGCACTTCATGCAGGGAGAATATTATTTAATAGTTAAAATCAATGAACTAGGTTTACATGGATGGATCTTGAAAATAATACTGAATGAAAAACACGTTGCAGAATATCGTATACAATATTACATATGTAAACCAGAGCACAAAACATTACCATATATTTTCTCTATTAAAAACATTAAAATATATGTAGGGGCTACGTAACAAAATCCCTTTCCTTCTTCACCTCTTTAGGCGTCAGACCTGTGTTCTATTACAGATGATGGTTCTCCACTAGCTGATTGAAATGCGCCTTGTACTAGAAAGAAAAGCGGATGGGAAGTCATGGGTTTATGTTCTAACCCATCTGATTCCTAGTAACTCTGCTTATGTCCATGAATCTTTCTGCACCCTATATCCTCCTCTGTAAGATAAAGGGATGGTGCTGTTCTTTGTGAATCCTCCCCGTCTACCATTTTAGCAGCCTCATTCCTACTAAGTGATAAGGACTCTTTCTGTCCCAAAGCTAGCTATTTACTTGTTATTAAGGAATTTTCTAGCTTTAGAATTTTTGAGCTGGAATGGACGTTAACATCATTGGTTATCAGTAAAGATGATTTTTATAGGAGTTCTACTTAGTAGTGGGACTGACTGCTAGTGATAGACCCAGGACGACAGTGCTGCTCTTCTGTCTTCTATTCTGGGAACCCGGAAACCCTGCAAAAGCCAAAGGGATGTACCTAAAGCTAACAGAGGAAAGCAGGGTGACAAAAAGTATACTCACTAACCATGAAGCAGATGATGTAGAACCAAATGAAGATGTTTGGGTTCCAGAATGTGTTTAAAATGCCAGGGGGGAAAATGCCAGAGAAAAGTTCAAGAAAAATTGTTCCTTCCCTAAAGGAAAATTCTGAGAAGTAACACTGCAACAGTTTCTGACATGAGGACAATTTTAGAAGAATATGGTAAGGAAAAAGAAGGAGAAAGGGAAGGAGAAGATTATTTGTGGTGATGGGTGGAGGAGAACAGGCTCCTGTGGTTTATTTTATTTCTAAGATTTCACTGTTTCTTTGACCCTTTAACTGGTCAAACTGAAATCTGCCCCAGGCCCCTGGGCAGCCTTACCCTCCCTTGCTCACTGTGTAAGCCTCAAGTGAACAAAGACGAAGCAGGTAGGTTAAACAAAAGGCAGGTGTGACTAGCCCTGGCTGGTGGCACACTGGATAAGTGAGGGCCTGCAAACCCAAAGGTCGCAGGTTCGATTCCCAGCCAGGGCACATAACCAGGTTGCAAGCCAGGCCATAGCTGGAGGCAGGTGTAAGGCAACCCATACAGTGATGCCTCTCTCCCTTCCCCTTACTCTAAAAATAATAAATAAAATCTTTAAAAAAAAAAAAAGGCAGGTGTGAGAACTCAAGACACATTGATTCACAAGCTTTTCTTTGGAATGAGAACAATTATGGGGAACACCTACCTGATTCACTCATCTGTATTACTTGCCTGATCCCTGGAGGAAACTGATTTTGAAAACTGCCTTGTGATCATTTTTTAGTCTTTCCTGTCCCTCTCCAACATTGAGTCAACCTTCAGTCCTTCAGTTGGACCTCTGTGACCATCCTTTCTTCTTTCACCCAATTGCTGCCATCCTGGTTCAGAAGTCTCATTACCTAAGATCGCCCTTCAAGGCCATCTTGTATGCTGCTCCCACAGTTTTCTTACTAATGTGGCTACTGAAATGTTACCATTGTCCATGGCATATAATTTTTTAAACCCTTAGACTGGCAGTCAAAATTCGACATAGCCTAACTGAACAACCTCCTCAGTCTTTCCACTACTTTCCCTTCATATGCCACCTCTGCTCACCCAAACTGTATATCAAATTGTCCCTTAAGAGAGGTCTAAAAGGGAACAGAGGGACAAGCCTGGCCCTGAGAGTCAGACTGTCCTGGGTCCAAGCCCTGACTTTGTCACTTACTGACTGTGATCCTTTTGGTACTGTCTTTGAACCCTCCTGAGCCTTCATTTCTGAGCCACATCTGTGAAGTAAAGATACCTGCCTGTGAGGCTGTTGATTTTCCTGGGGATTAAATAAAATAAGTGAGTAAGATGCCCTGCCCAGTGTCTGTCACACAGTAGGTATTCAGGAAATGTCCAGTTTTTTCCCTTGAACATGTCTCAGCTACTGCCATTTCTGCACCTTGACTTTCCCCAGTCTCCTCGTTTGCAATTCCATCTTTTCTGTCCTCCTTTTAATATACATTGTGCCCATGTTTTTGAATGACAGGGACTTTTGATCTTTTGGGCCTCTGTCACCTTTCCTTGCTCAGAACACAGGCTCTGTGCACAGCCCCGCGCCCTTCATTCAGCTCTCCGGCAGGTGCTGCACTCTTGAGCACTTGTTATCAACTTGTTTAATCCCACCTCCTTCCAAAATGGCCTTGAGGTGGCTCATTAAAATAACACATACACACACACTGGCTGGTGTGGCTCAGTGGATTGAGCGCCAGCCTTTGAATCAAAAGGTCGCCAGTTCAATTCCCAGTGAGGACACATGCCTGGGTTGTAGGTCAGGTCCCAGTCTGGGTTGCGTGAGAGTCAACCAACCGCATGCCAATGTTTAAAGAAAAAATAAAACAAAGTAAAATAACACATAAAATATAATTAGAAAAAGAGAATTGAAAGAAAAGAACAAAATGTAATGAAAAGGGGAACAGTTAATACACCAACCCCGTGGGGCTGAGATTGTGGCCTCCCTGGAGACTGTCAGTTATGTAACAGTCCTTAGAAAGTAGACCCCTTTTGAAATTCAGAGTTTAAGGGGTGGGGGTGCTTTTGGCGGTTGAGAACCACTTATTGAATAGCTCTTTAGTTGATTCACTGATTAGTTCCAAAATTTGGCACTGGAATCTGAGTTGCAATTTCATTCACACTCCAACCCCTCAAACCCAGAAGAAAATAGATTTTTAAATACATATTTGACTGGGCTTAAAAAATTAAATATTTACTAAATCTTTTGTTCAGACTCATAGTTCCAAGGCCATTGAGATTCTCACTTACTGTAAACTTACCCAGAATATAAAGACATCCCCTGCTTTGCTATCCTTTAATGTTAGATACTTTTCTATGATTTGTCTATCATAAAGTTCCTAGACTGTGATTTGTAATGACTCACATAAGGCAAGAAATAATTTCCTACAAGTAATGTTTCTTACTTTGCCTATAAATAGAAGCCAACTCCTTTTCATTATGAATCTGTGATAAGTTTTTCCTGTAGGTTACCTAGCCAGTGTCTCCAGACGTTTTTTGGTTGACCACCACTGTTGGCCAAAAAGGAAAAAAAAAAAAATCTTGAGAACTCACTCTTAATGTATTTGTATATTTAACAATTTATTAACAAATTGTAACTAGATACTGAATAACCATCGAAGGATAGTCCCACACACACCGTCTTCCTCACTACGTTATAAGAGACAGAACATTACCTTTGAAAGTTTGCTTGTGGCATATCCATGTGACTGTACTTGCCCATGAGTGCACACACTTCTTACTGTCACTAGTATTTCATGGTGTTGTATGTACTTGAGCTAAGCTAAGTAAAGTTCACTACTCACAACGGTGGGTACAAGTCATATTTTAAATAGACTTTGATAATTTCATAGTTGGGGGCAGCTTTATCATATCTGATTAATTTGTTACTATTTTTACTTTATAACGTGGGTGATAAAGAGTTTGCAAAGGGATGTAATACAACAACAATAAAATTAAAAAAAATAAGTTTGCACATGGTACTGAGACATGGGAGCGTTGCCATTTTCTTGATCTTTGTTTATACTTACATTGTTAACATTTTCAATCCATAGTATCTTTGCAGGGGTGCTTTTAAACCATTTATTCATCTCAGCCAGAGAGGGAGAATAGTTTCGTTAAAAACTCAGCAATATCGTCTCCAATCCACTTACCTAGGACTTTTTAACAAACCATGGTAGGCTGAAAGAAACGAGCCCGTGGCTACGACCTCCTGAGACCAACGCCGTCCCGTCCTGGGCAGCTGCCCCATCCAGAGCCCCCAGTGCCTGCCTCCCCCACCCCAACAGGAGCAACTCAGTCTGCCTGTAGCAGAAGCCTCCCACCTTCCCCTGAACCCGTATGTTAGCACCCAGTGTGATGATAGGTGTTCCTTCTGCCCCCTGCAGTAGGAGAGGGGCTGGCACCTGCGTGAAGTAGCCTTCCAGAAGTCTGACACAGAGGGGTGCTTGGTGTTGGCACTTTTATTTGGGAGGCTCCTCCCAGGCCCCAGCTGATGACGGAGGGAAAGCCTTCAGCGTCCCTGCCTGTCTCTTCACCAAGGGGGCCTCAGAGGTGAAGAGTTTAGATAGCAAACCTATAAACCTACATTTACGAGGCAAATAAATATTTCCCCGAGTGACATTCCCTCCTTTCAGGGGAAGCGGCTCACGCGCACTTGGTCTCCGATGAAGAGCGGAGTGAAGTTTCCGTCCACCTGGCAGCCGAGCTGGCTGGTGGGAGAGCAGAGGACGTGGCCGCTGCTGGCCCTCCCGGCCCTCAAGCAACCAGGGGGGAAAGAGGAGGTCAGACCCTCCGAGAGGTCCAAGAGCAAAACTCATGAAAAAGCCAGATTCCTTGAACTTAGAGGGACCCAGGAAAACTGGGAACCTCTCTTCACCCCCAACTCCATAGCCTGTGGAAAAACTCCAAAGGCCTCTTTCAGATTTCTGTGACTCCCTACATACCTCCTGTATTCTTTTTTCCCTCTGGGCCTTCATTTCTAGAGTGTAGTTTTGGAGCTGATTAGTGTGAAACTCGGCCTATTTGAGTTCACAAAAAAAAAAAAAAAAAAAAAAATCCACCTAAGCAGTTGAAAGCACAGATTTGTCTAAAAATTGAGATTGAGAGGATGCTGTTTTAAAGAAGATGTACTACATCACATACTACACAGCAAGCAGCTTTTACAATTTCACTTAACAGCCACCCCAGGTCTCTGAAACTATTTGCAGCCATAATATGATGAGGGCTCTCCCTCCTCACCCTCTCACCTGTGCAGCTCAGCCACACCTCTCTTTAGAGCCATCTGAAGAACCAGAATAACAAATCCCTTTCCCCTCCCCTACTACCCTGGGCATCTTACAAAGCAAGATAGCCCCCCAACCCATTTCTGTGCCCTAAAAGAATTCCGGTGCCAAATGTTAAGATAATGAAGATTCGCCATCTCATTACAATTAGCAGTGTCTCCCCTAAGCCATCTTCTTTCTTCTTTTTTTTTTTGATTTATTTTTTTAATTTAGTAGATGTTAGACATCTTACATCTCAGAGAATTTCAGAACGCACTGCCCTCCCTGGCCCGGATCTAGAGGCAAACGTTTTCTGTGAAGAAGTGGGTAGTGAATATTCTATGTTTTTCAGGCCATATGGTCTTTGTCACTACTTGACTCAGCTGTTACAGCACATAAGCAGTCATAAATCAGACATTAACCAATGAGCATGGCTGGGTCCCAGTCAAACTTTATTTACAAAAACAAGTGGTAGCTGTAGGTTTTCACCCCGGAATTGCAAAGAAAGCAGATCTCAACCTTGATGAAAACAAGTAAAGAAGCCTCCAGGCTAAAATTCAACCTCGTGAGCTTAGTCCATGAGGCCATTTATCATGCGTGCCATTTGTCTTGCTTGTACCTAGAGTAATCCCCACTACGTGTCTCAGGTTGAGATGTCCTTCTTTTGAACTTTCTTTGCACCTTGTCATCGTACCTTTTAGAGTGTTCACATCATCCTGTACGTGTTGTTTACCAGACTGCGTTCCTCAAGACCAAGGGTGTCTTATTCATCCTCTCATGTGCCTAGAAGAGTACCTGATGCATTGCTGGCACTCAGTTTGAGTTTGTTAAAATAATTCCTGCTTTCTATTTCCTGCTGTGCTTGCCCACATTCCTGGTCAGGAAGTGCTCCTGAGGAAATGTGCGAGGCAGGCAGAGCCTCTCCGTTAGCTGAATGGCCCAGAGTAGGAGTAGGGGGACCTTGGGCAGCAAACGCAAATGGGTCATCAGTCAATTCTATGATATTAGTGGATTTTTCCCAATTATTCTCTTGAGGTGCCCTCCGCTGTTGATAGTAGCTGTTATATAATTCCATAGCTGAACAAGAAAAATGGATTTGGTTTCTCTGGGGTCACACTGTTAGTCAGGGGACCATCAACCTGAAGCTCATCTGGCGGTGCTGACCTGCCTTCTGAAAGGCATCTGTGAATCAGTTTTTATGAAAAATACTTTGTAATGACGTGATATGGGTTATGAGGACCCTAGGTTGGGTCCATTTGGAAAGTTTATGGTGACAAACAAATCAGAAGTCTGTTCCATCATCTACTAAATATCATTCCTATAAAAGTCATTTCATCTATTTTAATTCCATTGAACATGTCTTGGTGACTACCTGCTGGAAATCTAGCCTATGCTAATTCATGCTGCAGAGAAGTCTTAAAGAGGAAGCGTGAACTCCATCCTTGGGGAGCTTCCTATCCTGAGACCAAACCCACAACCCCGGCATGTGCCCTGACCAGGAATCAAACCAGCAGCCTTTTGCTTTTCCTGGACAAAATCTGACACGCTGAGACCACATCAGTCTGGACCGCTTGAGATTTCTTTTGATTAAAGTGGCCCTAACATTTATCCATGTGTTCTACTTTCTAAATATCTGACACTCTCCTGTCCCACCAGTGTAATGACAAAATGCTCCAGAACATAATGCTTTGTCTGTTCCTTGAAAATAACTGCTCTGGTTTATAAAAAGAGCATTTATAGTTATAAATCAAAAATATGATCATTAATGAGCAATTAGCATCTAGGTAGTGAATTCTAAGACATCCATTAAGTGAAAAAAGCGAAGTGCGAAAGAGTATCTAGAATATGCTTCCCTCTAGGTGAGAAAGATGAGGAAATAGGAAAATGCATACGTATCTTCTCATTTATACAAAGGAAATAAAAAAGGATAAACCAGAAACTAGGTTGGTTACCTGCAAGAGGTGGATAAAAAAAAGATGTAGAAAGAAGTGGGGAGACTAAAACATGTTAATTGGGATGAAGAGGAACTGCTATTTCTGAGTACACTTTTTCATATAGCTCTGACTTACTCCGAATGAATGAATGAATGAATGAATAAAATCAGCAAGAATATGGGTGGAATCCAAAATGGAACACAAGAAATAGAAAATAAATCTAACTGAATTATGTAAGAAAACTGTACCACACTGAATGAGATAAAAAAAGAACCAGTACTTTTGACTGGAAACCAAAAGATATAAACAACATACAAATCCTATACTCTAGTCAGTAAATTTGCTTCTCACAGGGGTATCGATTAGCAATTCTGAAACTACTTTATACTAGGATTGAACAAATACAACTGGCTCTTGAACAACACGGGGATTAGGGGCACCAACCCCGCCCCGTACAGTTGAAGATCTGTGTACAACTTTTGATTTCCTCAAAGCTCAGTTGTGCCTCAGTATCTGCAGGAGATTGGCTCCAGGACCCTGGTGTACCCAAGTCCAGAGATGCTGAAGCACCCTGTGTCAAGTCGGCCCTCCACATCTGCAGGCTTCTGCGGATGAAAACAGTACAGTTTTTTATTGAAAAAAAAAAAAATCTGTGTGCAAGTGGACCCAGGCAGTTCAAGCCCATGTTGTTCGAGGGTCAACTGAAAGTGAAATATAGATAATGAGAACCAAGTTTGTCGCTGTCAGGGGGAAAAGTGCTAAGTTAGGAAAGAGAGAAGGTTAGAATGAATCCTATGATGTTAGGCTGAAATCAGAGACATCAAATATGAACTCATGATTTTAATAAACACATACAAATACAGAGATAAATATAGACGTGTTTGCCTGTGCAAGTCAGTAAACACACATGTATTTCTTAGCCCTGTCTGCTGCCAGGGCCTGAAAGCAATAATACTCAGTGCAGATGAGCATGCCAAGTTCCCAGACCTTGTTTCTAAAAACCATTCTCCAGTTAAAGGAACCTGAGCTCCTTGAGTGACAGATTCCAGAGCAGGGGCAGGGAAGGTATGATACGAGCTTGGAACATCTTATAGTGCCAGAAAGTAAGGAAGTGTTCACAAAAGGAGAGGGGGGCAGGTGGAGAGTACACAGGCAGGCCAATCTGAAGGAAGTCCCTGATGGCCAGCGCTGGAACAATTCTAACAACAAAGTAATGATTGTATGAGATGATAACCCATGAAACAAAATAAATATCTATGAGATCATGCTCATACAAGTAATTGGACAAATTAATAAATGGAGGAAAAGGGACAGCACTTCTTACCAAAGAATTCCAACGAATAACTACAGAGAAAGGAAAAAAGTTGTCAAACACCAGGGTCATTGCTGCAGGTAGGATCCACCGAAGTTTGAGGAGAAACAGGACATTTGCATAGACTCAAAAGTGTGCCTTTCACAAGAAATGTATTAATTGCAAGGTGAAAATAGTAAGTTTGCAGTGGAGAGACTCGTGAGCCACCACCTTAACCAAGTGATCAAGGTTATTGCCACCAAGGATGAGATACAGGGACATTGCATACACCTGATATGAGGATATGCTAAGAAGGGCACAGTGTCACTTTTGTCATATTTTTACAAAAAATGCATAATCTCAGTGCAGGGCTACTTAACCTTGACACTGTTGATGTTTTGGGTTGGGTAATGCTGTCGTGAGCATTGTAGGATGTTTAAGAGTGTCCGTGACTCCTCCCTGTGAGATCCCAGAGACACACCCTCCCCCAGCCAGCCTTGTTACGTCCCGCAACGTCCCCAAGCATTGCCAGGCGTGCCCTGGGAGACCAACTCTCCCCTGGTTCAGAGCTACTGCCTCAGTCTGACCATGGAAAAGTACTGAGCAGACCCAAGTTGAGGGACATTCTACAAAACAAATGACCAAAAGTTAACTATTCATAAGTATCAAAGTCTTGAAAGATAAAAATGAGGAATTGTAACAGATTAAAAGAGACTAAAGAGACATGCTGTCTAAATGCAATGTGGGATCACTGCATTGGATCAGAAAAAAAAAAAAACATTGGTGGAAAACCTGGCAAAATTGGAATAAAGTTATAATTTAGTTAATAGTATTGTACCACCTTTCATTTCTTGGCTCTGATCTTTGTGTCATGGGGTGAAGGGTATAGAAGAATTGTCTAAACTATTTTTGCAACTTTTATGTAAGTCTAAAATTATTTCAAAATTAAAAAATCTTAATCTACCACTGATGTTAATAAAATGCCTGGCAAATTTTCTTACTGAACTCTAAGACAAAAATATAACTGGTATTTGATATTGCTGAGATTATTCTCATCACCTTTAAGGCAGTATCTCTCTGATAACCAGATTAATTTAAAATACACTCTGCGTGCGTGTGTGTGTGTGTGTTCTGTACCACAATTTATATTTTCTATTTAAATTTTGCTATAAGTGGAAAACAGCAAAATATTCCGTTGGTAGCTCAAAAAGGAGTAGTAATCAGTTTGTCATTTAATAGTGTTTAACTCATTAGGCTTGGAATACAGTTATTTGTGGTTTTCTTTTATTCCCCTGTAAGAGAGGAAACTACTTTTTTAAATATCATTTGAAAGGCCCAGCCCTATTCCTTACACATATTACATGCTTTAAAAACATTTGCTTAATTCAGTCAGTTTACATCTTTATTAAGAAAATCTGTCCTCACTGGTGGCACAGTGGACAAGGTGCCAGCCTGCGAACCCAAAGGTCGCTGGTTCTATTCCCAGCCAGGGCACATAACCAGGTTGCAAGCCAGGTTTCCAGTCAGGTCCATGTCTGGAGGCAGGTGAAAGGCAACTGTACATTGATTTCTCTCTCCCTTTCTACCTCTCTCCCTTCCCCTCTTTCTAAAAATAATAAATAAAATATTTAAAAAAAATAAAAACGAAAATCTCAGACAAGCAAATGTGTTTTATTATTCATATTTCAAATCCTATGAGTAAATATTAGAAGGGGTTACTGCACTTGAACTATTCAAACTAAACATAAAAAGGATATAATTTTTATTCAACTCTTAAGAAATGTAAATACAGTGAACATAGTGCAGGCCCAAAGTGTGGTTCTGTAAATTCTATCAGAAGTCATGACATACAGAATGAAGAATGGTAACAGTGTTCTGACACAGAACTCATCAACAGCCAACTGAAAGGAAACCCAGAACTACTGAGGGTACATGGTCATGGGAAAAATGAACTGTCCTGCTATTATGTTAGCAAGGTGCCCAGCTCACCATGCTTCAACAGCCAAACTAAGCCCTTGACCAGCTCAAGACACAGGACCCATGTGTACACTGATCCTCTCTCGTAATGGCACTGATGCTTAGTGGAGACTCCTAAGTGCTTCTTTGTTTATAATGACCACTTAACTCAAGTCCAGGCACACAGTCATGGCTCAGCTCTGGGCTGAAGTCACAAACTATTCCAAAACACAGGGTGGATGAACTACTAGGGGTACAGAAGACCATATGAAGTGGTAATGGTGTGCCCAGGTGCACCATTAAATACTAAACCGTATTGTCAACAAGCTATTTTTAATCTTTGTGATAACAAAGGGCATCTCATTGGGGTGCAAGTATTCAAGTTATCCCCTGTTTATGATAAGAGTGTTTTCCTATTTATAATAGTGATATAAAACATTCTCTTCCATATTTATGATCAAAACATGGATCAGACCTGGCTGGTGACATAGTGGATAGGGTGCCGGCCTACGAACCCAGAGGTCGCTGGTTTGATTCCTCATCCAGGGCACATAACCAGGTTGCAGACCAGGTCTCCAGCCAGATCTGTGGCTGGAGGCAGGTAAAAGGCAACAATACATTGATATGTCTCTTTCTCTCTCTGCCTCTCTACCTACCCCTCTCTCTAAAAGTAAAGTCTTTTAAAAAATGGATCAATACAGAGAAAACAAAATGTAGTAAATAATAACAGACATAGCTTGAAGATCTGGTAAAAATTGCCAAGGTGATACTCAAAGTTTGGGGAATAGTGATCTTTAGTTCAGCCTCTCACCTCTGACACTCCCTTTTCATCTCCTGTCCACCACCTGCTCGTAAACATAAGAAGTAAGGTGCCTTAATGTGCATACATGGTCCACTACTTAGATGAAAGAAAGGGGCGATAAGAAAACATGTGTATCGGCTTATCTTTGCACATGGAAAGGTAGGAAAGACAAACCTAAAAACAATGGAGTTGGCTCCCTACAAGGCATGGAAAGAACTGGGGTAAAAGGGATACAACAAAGGAAGGAATGGCACTTCTCTAAGGTGATTTTGTTACATAGTTTTAACTTTTGGAAGAATGGTAATGTCCTACTGTTTTAAAAATTAACAAGGACGAGAGAGAGGAGGACCCTAAAACTAAAAGCAGTTGGACACAAATGAACCTAATGGTATTTAGGTGACCACCATAACTAACCTGAAGGGAACGTAAATACGGAACTAATCTAAGTGATTTATGAACACAGCCATTTAATTGTATACACTCAGGTTGGTCTGAAGGTTGTGGGTTATTGATAAGCTGATTGTATACACTCAGTCTTGGGCTGGGAGGGAGAATTGCAAACAAGTTTGAATTCTTTTTTTTTAAGTGGGCATTTTTTTGTAGTGGTATATACAAACAACTCTGAAGCTATTGTGGATATATTATAGGATTGGGCAAGAATACATGAGATGACAGTGTCGTGAGCCAGGACTGTCGCTGAGGAAGAAAGCGCTACTCGTGTAGATTAGAGGAGGCAAGAAAGAACTTTAGGAGGATGATTAGAATGGAAGATATTTTTGTAAACTCATGATTTCTAAAAGCGTGTGCACATACTTGTGTAAGTACACATGTGTGCGTACACATGGATAGGTATATGTATATATTTCCTAACGCTTGCCTGCTGATTGCCCCCTGGTAGCAATGATAAGACACACCAGTAACGGTGAGCACACCCAGCACCCAAATCTCAATCTCTAACAACATCCCACCAAGAGAAACCAGGGCTCCTCAGGGCAAATGGCTGATTGCAGAGCTGGGGCACGGTAGGTACTGCATGAGCCTGCAGCACTTTATTATGCCAGAAAGCAAGGACATGCTCAGAAAAGTGATGGGGCATGTCACAAGGACATAGGCTGCAGGTTGAAGAGGCTCCCACTTGCCAGATCTGACACAATTAGAGATTAAAATAATTAGGTACAGTAATAAATAAGAGGCATTTAAAAAATGGGACACCGTGAACCCATGCCAATAATAAATTGGTGAGTGAATGGGGGAAAAGGGAGAACCCTTGCTTGCCATAGAATGCTGAGTGACAACCGATAAATGTGGAAGGAAAGGTGAAGTCAGAATGTCCTTAGTTTGCAGCCATTGTAGTAAAGACTGACTCAGCCAAGAATCCTTAATAGACGCTAAATCTGAGGGGAAATGTTAGTTAGGAGCACTTTCACATGGTCTTACATGGTCTCCTCGGTCGCCTACTAGTTGCAAAGGAAAGCATAACCCTAGACAGTGGAGAAATCGGACAACGTCTTGATGAGGTGGTCAAAGTCAGCATCGCCAGAGAGACAAGCAGACACTCCTCCTGATGTGACACCCTGAGGAGGACACAGCCGCCCTTGCATAGTATTCTGGCCAAAAGTGCATTAGAAAAACCAAAAGTAGGGCGGGGGGTGGGAGGGAGCTGAAAAGACAACTAAGTAGGACATTTTTGGGTAAATGTATAAAATTAGAATATAGGCAGTATCAGTATTAACTTTTCTGAACTTGAAAACTACTACATAAGAGAATATCTCATTATTGAAGTAGTTGGGTATAAAGGGTCATGACGTACATTTACTCTCAAGAGACTCAGAAAAGAATGGAATGTGTGCCATGTGTGGAAAGAGGAAGAGAGAGAATACAAACGGAGGCTGTGGCTACATGCTGACAGTGGACAGATCTTGGTGTAAGGTGCACATTCTTTATACTATGCTTATTCTTGCAACTTTCTGATCATTTTAAAATCACTTCCAAGCAGAAATTGTTTTAAGTGAAAAATAATGTGATTGTTCATGATGACTGAATGCTCTGCATCCTTGGGAGACACTTTATTGAGACCTAACAAGGCCACTGTAAAGGGAGAAGCAGGCTGGTTAGGCCTGATTTACCTTTGAAAAGTCACAGTGTGGTCATTACAGTCAAGTGCTGCGCTGGTAAACAGGCCTGCAGGTTTTCTTGGCCTCTGAGTCTAACGCTATTGTTTGGAATGCAACAGAGCTGTGTCCCCAGGCAGCAACACTCCGGTGGGTATTGTCTCTCAGAGGAGACTCTAAGACCCCAGGTACAGCCCTGGCTGGTGGGGCTCAGTGGATTGAGCACTGCCAACTGAAAGGTCACCTTCAAACCCCAGTCAAGGCACATGCCTGGGTTGTGGGCTGGGTCCCCACTTGGGAACATGTGAGATGCAACCACACATTTATGTTTCCCTCTCTGTCTCTCTCCCTTCTCTTCTCTCTAAAAGTAAATAAACAAAATCATAAAGAAAAACAAAGACCTAGGTGTAGGCTAGCCCTAGGGATCCTGTGGAAAGGACATGGACCAAAGTGTGCCTGCTGGGTAGGTTCCTGCTGGTTGAGTTTAACAGCGTTTGTAATTTCCAACCTAGACGGGGATTAGGTAGCTTGTCATCCCAGGTGAGGGACATTAGCTGAAGATCAAAAATGGAAAACCTTCAAGTTAAGTCAAGACACCCCATTGGTGATTTGTTCAGGTTTCCTCAGCCAGGAAAACATGGGGCTCTTTGCAACGAATCAGAAAATATTGACACCGTTAATTCCATCACAGAGATTAGGAATCCACTAATAGAGAAGGTAGTAGTTCCAGTTAATAAATGTGTATGTCCACACCTAAGAAAAACAAAAATAGTTTTCAGAAAGCAGGTTTTCAGATTTTTCCGATCAAACTTATCCGTTACTCATTTACTTTTATTAGCTCCATAGGATGAGAACAGTAAAAGGCTCCCCCATGGTTTTCCAAACTTAACTGAGAAAAAAATTTAGTTCAGAAAATGCTATCCTTTCTCATAGTTTTTGCCTGGGATTTGGGGGGAAAGCACAATCATACTGACAGAGCACAGACCTGGAAACACTTGAGAACCAGGGACCCTGGGTGTCTATTGCACTTTCTAGGAGCAGCTAACGGGGAGCTGGAGTGTCTTTGGACGCTATAGGACCGAAGCCCCACGGGTAGAACAGGAAGTCAGGGAAACGGCTTTTCTAGAGGAGAGGTCTGTGGGGCCTGGGGGCAGCAAAAGAGAGTGCCGGAGCCCCTTTACCTTCCAGCTAAAATAGGCGGGGCCTGCAGAGGCCCGGGGAGGGCCCTGGGGGTGCGCTGGCCCAGTCTCTGCTCTCTGCTCTCATCTTGAGCATCCCTTGGCTGAGGTGGAGGGGCTGTTCTCAGTTTTAGGCATGGCACTTCAGCCAGCTCCCATCCTGCCTGAGGACGTTGGTAACAGCTGTCCTGAGAGGAGGATGGAAGGGGAGGCATGGCCAGGCAGGGCAAGGCCGCACTGCGGGTTACCCAGCTGCACAGGGAAGGCAGACGGGGACATGTGCCTGGAGCCCGGCTCTGGCATTGAGTCGGCTCTAGGCCTCTCTGCCTTCGTTCTGCACATAGAAACAGCCCCTCCTTACGTCTTAGAAAGAGAGAAGTAGGGGGATGTCTTGAGTCCAGAAACACTTTTAAGTATCTCATTGCCAGCATCTGCGTCCTCTCTGCAGTGATGGGAGTCTGGACCGTGCCCCTCGCAGAAGCTCACCGAGGGAGCTACCAGCTTTTCTTTCATCGCCCCTGCCCTTGAAATGCACTGACGTTTTGTTAGATTTACTCAGATAAAAGTTTTTGATGTTTGTTAGGGTGATACCTGAGGTTAAAACTAACTGGCTGGGCCCCTGGCTGGGTGGTTCAATGGCCTAGAGCCGTGTCCAGTACAGCAAAGGTTGCAGGTTTGATCCCCGGTCCAGGCACATACCAGAGGCAACCAACCGATGTTCTCTCGCACATCAGTGCTGACCTTTCTTCCTTCCATCCATCCATCCTTCCTTCCTCTCTCTCTCTCTCTCACACACACACACACACACACATATCAGTGAGTATGTTCTCTGGTGAGGATTTAAAAAACAAGAACTGACTGGCTAAGAAAGAAAGCCTTTGACAAAATGTATTCAGTCTGTAAGTCAAAATCTCCCCCGTCTCAGAATTCAGTTTACCCTCAGAAAGCTCCCATTATCTTCTAGCTACACCTAGTTCTCGGTGTCCCCTCCAACTCTCAGAACCCCAGTTCCAGAGTCTGCGTCACGGGCGGCTTTCCAGCCCCGACCTTCCCTGGCCCGGTTTCCTTCTGCTCAGCCAGGGCCTGCACAGGTGGCACACATATGTCCTCGTGTAGATGCTCCATGACCCTGTCTGTTCAGAGGCCTGTGCATGTGTGCATATCAGCTGAGTAGCTCGGGCAAAGTCGATGCAGCAAGTCATGAAACTGGTACTTGAACCCAGACCCTTTGACCTCAAAGGCTGCGCTGGACTCCAGCCGCCACCATGTGGTCCCTGCCGAAGTCTGAGCCCCTAGGATGGCGCTTGACACATAGGAGGCGTTTGCTCAGTATCCGTGAAATGATTGAGTGATTGCCGTGACAGTCTTATGTTTGACTCAGCCCACGGTCAGTCTCCGCGCAGGCCTGCCTCCGAGAGCTGGTGGCGCATGTATTTTCTTAGTCATGTTACAGTTTGTAACCATTCTTTCTCCTACTAAATTTTTATTTTCCAAATCTCTTGGCTGGTAGTGAAGGATGCTGAGTTTCTGAGAGGTTTGTCTTGTCTGTCTGATTAATCCCTGGGTGGGGATTTGGATATTTTGCAGCTTTTGGATCTCTTCATCCAGTGGGATTGGTCCACCTACCTGGCTGACTACGGCCAGCCCAACTGCAAGTACCTCCGGGTGAACCCAGTGACGGCTCTGACCCTGCTGGAGAAGTGAGTGCCCTGCCCGATGGTCTGTGATGGGAAGTAGGGGGGCAGGGGTGGTCCAGAGGACAGCTTCACCGTTGCCTCTGTAGGGGGAAAAGGCTGCAGAGAGCCCCACGCTCAAAGCTGCCACATCATTCAGTGTGACAGGCCAGTCTTCCTGTCGCCTCTTAATTCATGGAACCCTCAAGTGGGTCAGGTGTGAGAGTCGACCGGCCTCTGACATTACCTTGGAACTGAAGGGAGCACCGAATGGTGAATTAGAGATGGGGAGAGAAGAAAGAAAAATGCCTCCGGCCGGGGCACAGGCCAGCCTCGGAGGCAGTGTGAGGGCAGCCCCAACCCTCTGGAGTATGAGGGTGCAGGGAACAGCCCCACAGAGCAGGTGGCCTCTTCAGTTCCTAGTGGAGAAGTTCCTGGACTCCCTGAGACCTGCACCAGAACCCACCCCCCGCCACCCCCCGACAAACTGAGCTTTATTGTGCCGACTGTCCAGGACAGCTGTGTTGGGAAAGATATCTAATTCATGAGGTGGTCACTAGGCAGCATGGATGGCTGCCGCTGAGGCTGGGTTATCCAGCTCCAGGACATCTCATGGCGCAGGATTCTGGATGCTGGGATTCACTGTGCAGCCGGGCTCTGACGTTTGCAGACCTAGTTGAGAGCTGGCAGGTCAGAGACCAAGACTCCTGTAAAAGGGAAGCTCTTTCTTATCTGCAAACTAGTTAACCGCCCCCCTCCCCCCTGCTTCTTAGGAGAGTAGCCTACATCTAGGCAGTGTAGCAAGTCTACATACGTGTCCAGTCGAGCAGGACTCACATCCTAGGAAACTGAGGATTCGAGTCTAGAAGGTCAGAATGGAGCTGTAAGCAGGGGAGGCTAAGGTGTGTCCTTCCTGCTGTGGAATACGGTAGGGGGAGATGCAGAGTGGGCAAGAGCAGGATACAGAGGTATGTGTTCGGAGCCAAAAAGCTAAGAACCCATTATGCAGCAGGAAGGAAGAAGGAACCCCTTCTTTTTGCAATAGCGTGGATGGAACTGGAGGGTATCATGCTTAGTGAAATAAGCCAGGCAACTGAAGAAAAATACCGTATGATCTCACCTAATGCAGGAGACTAATGAACAAAACAAGCAAAATAGAACCAGAGGCATGGAAACAAGGAACAGACTAACAGTGACCAGAGGGGAGGGGGACAGGGAGAAAGGGGGAGAGAAGGGGAAGAGCCTAGTCAAGGCTCGAGTGTAAATGAACCATGGACAAGGACATGTGGGGATGGAATGTGGGAGAAGAGGAGGTGGGCAGGACGGGGGAGAGCAATGGGGGGGAAAGGGAGAAGAGGGACAAATGTAATACAGCAAAAATAAATCAATAAAAAACAAATAAAAATAAAAAACCTAAGAACCCAGAGAGCCACTTTGTCCAGACCAAGACAGAGACTGATGTTTCCATTTTAACTTTGTTTCCCATGGTTCTCTCTTTCAACGCCCTTCCTCCCTAGGATATCTAGAGAGTAAGTATATTATTCACTCGGGCCTTTTCCGTCACTTTGAGGCAAGTCCTTCTGGCTTTCTCATCGACACTAATGATTCACTAAAATCCCTACCATGTGAGTTGTCCACACCCTGACATACTAACCTACTAAACCAGCCTGGTGCCACCCGGCTGGCTGCCTCCTCTCCTTGGTCCTTAGAGTGACCCTTGGCTTACCAATTCCTTTGGGGCTGGGAGTAGTGACCAGGATTTTCCTTCACTGGCGCCAGGTGAAGGGTTGTTCCCACCCAGCTTCCTGATACACGTGATCCTCTGGCTGGTATGGGGCCTGAAATTCAGCCCTGGCAGAAGGGAACTCAGCAGGCTGCCGTCCTGCCAGGGGACCCATGGCTTTAAGAGCTTGAACTGTGTCTCCCATGGGAGACTCTCAGCCAGGTACCAAGAAGCAGTGGCTCGTTCACTTGCTGTGGATCAACAGTAGGTTAAAGATCAGCCCCTCTGAAGCATCTGGGGGCCTAGCTAGTGACAAAGCCACGTGCTTAGCCCTAGCACTCGGAGGGGTTGAAAGCTTCCTTTCAAACTTAGCCGAGCCGAAGGCCACCCTAAACTCTGTATTTCCCAGCCTCATCGGAATCAGTCCCTGACCTCTGCTGCTTCCCCGCAGCCTGTGTCTTATGTCAGAGCTAGACGCTCTCCTTTCCCTCCGGGCACTTCTTAATGGGGAGAGGCCTGGCAAGACCCAGAGACCTGATGAGGACATTCAGGAAAGAGAAGATGTTCCTGCGTCACTGGGAGGTGCCGGTAGCCAAAGCAGGTCAGGAGCCTGGTCTTACAGAATAGACAGCAGCTGGAGAGGGTCCTCCTTGGGGTTGGGAGCGGTGTAGGTACAAACTAGGCTGCTTCCGTCTGCCCTCAGGGCACTTGAGTTTACTTGTCAGGGAGTCCCAATGCCAGGCATTAACAGCCAAGAAACACTGACCTCTGAGGCTCAGAGACAACCCTCCTTCTCCTCCCTTATTGGAGGGGCTTCCCGACGGGAGCAGAAAGCCACTCCAGCCGCTTGTCCCTGGGCTGTTGGATAAGTCACGAAAGTAACGATCACATAGGATGTTAAATTACACGTCGTGTAAATGTGGGAAGTGTATTTCTTCCTTTCTTCCTTCTTTTTGTTGTGCTTTATTTTTGTTTAGATTGATAGCCTAATTAAGAAATGAAAAGGAATTTTTCTCTGGGATAAATAATCTCAAAGCAGGCTAGTTCCACAGGCGTAATTGTGACATTAATGTGGAAAGGACCAAGTACAGTCACCACAGCCTTGACGGCACCAGTGCTTTTTCATCCTAAGCCTCCAAACCCGATACCTCCCTCCCCTCCGGCACGGGCGTCCTCATGCGAGTGCTTGTACCTTACGGGCAGTTCTCGGTGTGCTTGATAAGTGTTTCTAGCCTGAAGGCCCTCAAACTTAGATCAGAGGGAGAAGTCTCCATTCCTTTGTGGGTGTCACTGTCAACCAGAGCCACACAGCTATGGTGTTCATCAGAACCTCTTACCACAGGGATATAAATGCCCTGTGGGGTCTCTGGCCCTTGACCCACTGGCCTCTAGTGTGTCCCTCTGCACAGGGCCACCTCACCGAAAACAGCGGGCCAGGATTGGCTAGGATTGGCTGAAGGCCCTGGGAGTGTGCCCAGGGCCAGCTTTGGCCTCCTGTAGTCCGTCTTCTTGCAGCCTGGGAGCCCTGAGGTCAGAGAGCAGAGGATGGTGGGAACCAGTCGCCCAGACCCCAGGGAGAAGTTGGCCTGGGCCATGTTCTCAGTTTTCTAATGCTAGAGCTAGTGAGGGCCAAGGGCTGGATGCAGAGGCTGGGCCTACGTGAGGAGTTACCAGCGGGTGTCGGGGTCCTATGTGGGTCCTCAGCAGTGCCCACAGATCCCCGGATTCTATGGCAACAGCTCGGTCATATGTGGATTCTGTGACAGCCTCAGTCTGGCCTTGACTTTCCTTATCCATGCTGCCCAATTATGTCTCTCCACCTGCCGGAACACTGGCCAGAGCTGTCCGTGATTTGTGCCTAGGAATATGCTAGGAACACGTTCTGGGGCTTGAGTGTGGCCTAGTAAAGGAAACGTCTCCAAAGGTCAAAGGCCTGAGGATAGGGACAGCCATTGGGAATGCACGGGCTTCTTGGGCTATGGAGTGAGGAATGGATCCTACCTTTTGTCATCTGCTTTTCTCAGTACCATGTCCCCTTTGCCACCTCCCACCACCTCCTGGTCTTTACTCTGAGACAAAAGAAAAGAGATCAGTTAAGCCCTCAGTTTTGTTAGGAATGGAATAGAGGATAGCCATCTATAGTGAGGTTTAGAATTACACAGTGGCTTTGTTACTTATATCCTCTTGGAATTGCTAGTTAAGAGCATTTTTCTGCTTTACCTTTCAAATATCAGCTTTCAGGTCCCAGCAGGATTAAGTACGGTTAGGAGTTGATAAGGATCCTGATATTCTGTAAGGGTTTGTGACCATCATTGCTGTTGCAAGTCCCAGGTACCCACCCGTGACAGGTGCTTATCTGGAGGTCGAAGGGAAGGAGGTGGGCACGGTGGGTGTGCGCCATCAGGAGGTCAGCCCTCTATAGCTGGCCCTTGACTATTTGCAAAGGTGACTGAATTTGGGAGAGGGCTGTGCTGCCTGCTGGACAGCTTCCTGAGTAACAGGTAAGTGTAAGCCTGACAACGGGAATACTCTGGGCCGTCAACTCCGGGCGGCAGTCTAGGTACACCACGGCATCCTGCCTCCCGCTAGTTCCCGGTCCACCACTGCCTCCTCAAACGCTTGCTTCTCTTTCTCCCCTGTGCAGGATGAAGGACACTAGCCGCAAGAACAACATGTTTGCACAGTTTCGTAAAAACGAGCGAGACAAGCAGAAGCTGATCGACACTGTGGCCAAGCAGCTGCGCGGACTCGTCAGCAGCCACCACTCCTGAGGGCTGTGCTCGAGCCCACAGAGGCGGCTGGCTGCAGCCCCGCAACCTGGGGCCCCGCCCGGCTGGCCCCACGTTTGCGCGTTCTTCTTCAGAGAGAGAAAATGTATTTTTTTAATAACCTATGTACAGTATTCCCATCACCTTTCCCTGTAGTACTAGAGGCGCAAGAGCGAGCAAGCATATGAGGTGCTGCAAGGCTGGGACTCGGGAACTTACGGCTACACTGTCTGTATGTCCTGGAGCTAGTGGGGTCGTCCATCCCTGCATGATGAACCATCTTGTACCCACAGACCTTAGTCTGGGGCCCAGAACTACACAAACAATGGGCACTTAGCGCTGGGAGGTAAGGTGAGCAGGCAAAAAGATAATACAACACATTTCTTCACTCCTGGGCACCCCATTCACCACCTGGGTGAGGCTGATTCTTTTTGATGCAAGGAAAGCATTACGGTTGAGGATACTGAAGACCAGCACACACAGCTGGAGGTTCACCTCAGTCCAGTGACCGTCATCAGCTGGTGAACAGGCATGACACATGGCACGATGACAGCTTCACTCCAGTTCCCCAGGGACAGCAGTTCCTTTAGCCTGGATCTGCCCCAACGCTTTGCTCATTTTTCCATGGCAGGACAGAGCTGAATGTTCGGGGCGGTAAGTGGGCCCTGTGACTAGGTGCAGGTGGCCCCCACGCTGCAAGTGTGAATGGAGTCAGAGCCTCAGTCCCTTCCCCATTCACCTCATCTCCTTCTTCCAGGGTCAGAACACTTGGTTCAGGGCTAGGTCACCGGATATGTCACGGTCCCCACACCGAGTCTCAGACCTGGCCTCCTGCTGCTGCATCATTGGGGTAGGTCAGCCTGAAAGCGGCCCCTACTTTACCCTTAGGGGAAACCTGAAGACCACTTGACATAGCTCCTTTGTGTTTTAAAAATCAGCTTTCCAGGCACCATCTTTAAAGAAAATGCCACCAGCTCTGCGTTGTGGGGCCAGCCACAGCTGGACTGGATGCCCCTAGTGATGGAGCCACTGTCCCCATGAAGTGGCCTGGGCCAGCCACGGCTAGTGGTTTGTTGCCTGTGGCCTAGCTGTGCCTCACTGAGTCGTATCCTGGGTAACATGGAGCTCCTGCCCAAGCCCAAGGCTCCCATCCTCGCCTGAGTTCCGCATGGCCATCTTTTGGCCTCGTCTGAGAATGATGGTCTATAGTCCTATCTCCCAAGCTCTGCAATTGGCACAAGGAACCTGGACCAGCAAGCGGAGGCTCTGTCCACTGTCCCAGATGTGCCCCTGAGACTTAACACCGGGGCTTTGCTGTCAGGTCAGTCAGAGGAACCTGCACTTTAAGACATTGCAGGACAGTGCTATTAGCGCTACCGGCAAGAGTATAATTGGGCATCACCAAGCAATGAGAAACACACCACGCAGGCATTTCCAGCATGGGTTCCTGGGAGGAGACTCTCACCAAACAATTCCTTGCTACCTTTGTCAGCCCCCGAATTGCTTCTGGGGAGGGCAGTGCTTCCTTGTTCCTTCCCTACGCCACCCCCACTCCACGGGGAGAGCAGGCGCCCTCAGACAGCAGCCCTCCTGTGCGCTGGGGCTCCGGGGTGCACGCGGCTTGCGGAGGCTTCTGAGGCTCATGCTGGGGGCTGGGGTGAGGGCCGGAGTCTTAGGATGAGGGTCGGGTGAATGCCGCCACCCAGAACTTCAGAAGGCAGGAGCCCATGTGAGGGAACCCCAAGACACCATCCCCCTTGGATTTTATTGAAAAAGTGAGACATGATTACAGTAATCGGAAGTCCTGTTGCTTAAAAAGGGCCCAACGCCCCCTCCTCCACTCGTCCCCAATTTGCTGCGAGACCCCTTCAGCTTTGAGCACTGGGTGCTGAAGTGAGAATGGGATGACTCTTGAGTGGGTCCCTGTTGTCGGCATTGCGAGTCTGATCTCACACCTGTACCCCAGAAAAGCCGCTAGAGAGGACTTAAGGGAACAGGGCCAAAGGGTGCGGGTGGGCCTGCACCTTCTTCACAGAAGTCCCTGCAGCTCTGCCCTGCCAACCAACCAGTCTGCCGCTGCTGGGCCTGTGGGGACCCTTTCTTGGTGGGCAGAGGAAGGGGGAAATGGACCAGCAATGTCTCACTGTTTGGATTGGTAAAGTAGGATTTTTTAGTTTTGTCTATAGGCCTCTAGCTGGGCCAGCCCGTTGGGGGAGCCGGGTAAGAGCGGTTCCCAAGCCCCTCGGGCTCCTCCTCGGAGGCTGTGGAAAGAGGGCACACCTGGTTCTGGGGCCTAGATCCCCACCAGCCTTCTCGTTGCCGCGATGTTGACCAAATTCTTGGGGAAATGAGGTTCTTATCCCTGAAAAGACAGTCTGGTTTGGGACTCCAGCGGGCTTCAGTAGTAACAGAGGGAGCTTGCAGCATTTTAACATTCGTAGGAACATCTCTTTGAGTAGATGGAAAATGAAGCTGTTGGTTGGTGGGGAAAACCAGGACCTGGAAACTGGAGTCTGTTGGCCAAGGGAGTGTAAAGCTTCCAGAGAAGCGATGTGAAGCTCCCAGGGTTTCCACTGCCCACCAGGCCTGGCAGCCTGCCAGCCGCAGCCCCAGCCTGGCTTCCCTGCACACTTGCCCTTGCTCAGCCAGTCCCGGACCCAGGGCCGTTTACCCCGCCACGGGCCCTGGCCCTGACCTCCCTCGCGTGGCCCCGGAGCTGCAGAACCCCCACCTGAGCCTGCCCTCTCCCCGGACTGCTCCTGGCTGTTGCAGTTGCCTCTCTTTTCTTCTCTTTGTTTTTATTTTGTGCCTGACTTACAATTACTTTTCACTAATGTGTTGGACATAGCCTTTTTATTTTGCACAAACAGTTGCACATTTACTGAGGAAACTTCGCCGAGTCCGTTTTTAGCTCTAAAGGGAACTTTTATAAAACTAGTAAAGCTACTGATGCAGATGGGCCTCATGGTTATTGAAAAACCTCCTTTGTGGAAAGAGCATGTTTTTCCTCCTGTACATTTTCCTCTTTCAACTGCTATTACACAAGAAAGCCTATATACCTGTTTCAAAAGCCACAGTGCTGTCTCCTGGTCTTCTGTCCCACTCGTGGTGCCCAGCGCGGCCGTGGTTGGGTGGCAGACGCTGCTCTGAGGGCCGCAGCAAGCGAAGTCCGGTGGGGAGGAGAAAGCCTGCCGCAGAGGAGCAAGCAGGCCCCGGACACCTGGAACTACGGGGTTCGCTCTCCTGCCTGCCCCATTTCCACTGGCATCATCAAGAAGAGCGACTTGAAATGCATGATCTGTATGGGGTATCAAGTGAGGCAACCTTGGGCCCAATGTGTGATGAATACCAGCCCTGCCACGGAAAGGTTCCCAGAGTGACGTAGAACTCTCCTGAACAAAGCCGGTTGCAGGGCAGGGGCAGAGAGCCCATCCTAGAGCAGAGAGGGGGCAGCCATCCTGTCCTCGTGTCAAACCGGTCTGGTCAGGAAAGCACAGAGAAAGCAGGATGTTAGTGGGGACTTGAAGGAGTGAAATTTGAACTTTGTGAAGCTCTGGGAGCGTTTTAGGTGCAGAGCACATTGGAGGGAAAGGTAGGATGAATCAGGTCTGCTGGGAGGGCAGTGAAGGACCTGGTGGGCACATGTGAACCGTGGTGAGGCCAGAAGTGGTGGAACTGAACCCAGCCTGCCTGTTCGCTGGGCTGGCTTGGGCACCATGGGAACAGGATGGAAAGAAGTCTGCAGTTGCAACTGGGCTTCAGTCCCTGCTGTGGCACTTAGCAGCTGGGTGATCAACAACTCCCTAAATCTCATCTTCCTGGTTAATGAGAACAGACTAGTCGTCCCTCATGCACAGGGTTGTTGTGGGGTGGAAGTGAGCCAGTACCTGGACACAGCACATGTGTTCAAGCCTTTTCCTCACCTTCAGTTCCGTAGCGTACCGTACGGCTGAGCAGTGCAGAAGTATCCAGAGCTTCCCTGCCCCCAGCTTTCCCTCCCCGAGCCCAGCACGGGATTAATAGTGAGGCCTCCCCAGCCCCTGCATGTGCACCGGGTTCCAGCCCTTCAGGTGGGCCAGCCAACAGCCTGGCCCAGGGCACAGCCAATTCAGGTGGACTCTGCTCCTCAACGCCACCTGGAAACCTGTCTCATTTTGGTGCCAAAACTCAGACCTCATTCTAGAATTCAAGAGATCCTAATCAGAGGTCCATGAAGCCTTAGAATGTGTGTGTGTGCATGTTGTGCACATGTTCACGTGTGTTGGTGTGCATGTCAGTATGTGCATGTGTGCACTTGTGTGTGCATGTGTGTTGTGTGTGTTCCTGTGTGAATTGCATGCACGTGCACAGTGTACGTAAACCCATTTTTGTGGATAGAAGGTGCATGACTTTCATTGGTGTCTACAAAGGATTCTTAATTAAAATATTGACTCATAACGAACTCTCTTTGGAAACGTAGATCCCCAGTGAGACAACACCAGATGTTTGGAGCAGTGACCTCCCCCTGCTCCTCTCCCTGCCTCTGATAGGAGATTTTTCAAGACCCAGAACTGTGCCACCACCTTTTCCAGTAGGCCCCACAAGAACTTTGGCTCAAACCGAAAGATCGGTGCAGCCATCCTTCCTGGCTTCCTAGGACTAGGTCAGGGTGCTGAGCAGGGCAGGACCCTGCACTTCTGAGAACACACACTCCCTGCAGGCTGGGGAGATTGCAAACAAGAGAGTCCAGGGCCGAGGCTTGGGCTGTCAAAGCCAAACTGAAACCTGTCTCACCCCAGAACATTTCCCGGAGCTGCTGAGCACTGCCTGGTGCCACGTGGCACCCAAGGCCTTGTCCGCAGAGGTGCGGGCAGCCCTGTGGGGTGCTCTGAGGTGGGGAAATGAAACCAACCCAGGGACAGATGAGAAGCAGTCACCAGCCAACCTCTGCTCTCATTAGCTGGGCTCGTCTGCTCACCAGACAGATGAGGGTGGGGAACGGTTAAGTGGCAGATAAGAGAGGGAGGGAAAGAAAGTGCCAGACCCTTTTTCCAAAGGCCTCAGCTTTGAATTTAATGGGCAGTGTTTGCCAGGAACGAGAGGCTCCAGGCCCCAGGGACCAGAAGACAAAGACTCTTGAGGAAGTGGGGAGAGGAGTAGGGGGTGCGGGCATTGTGTGGAAGAGCTACCCCTCTATCTGTTTCAATCACTGGTGGGGTTAGGGTTACCCTGCATTTGGGGCCCCAGCTGCTCGGTGGGGTCTGTGACATCAGCCGTTGTGATGGTAATGGAGGGGCCTCTCTCACCGGGCACCCTTCACCGGAGGCCCAGGTCAACTCCCGGAGAGGATTGCAGATCCATTCGTTCCCTCAGGGTGGGGACCGGATGTGGGCCCAGCACTGGACCTCAGACAAGGCCCTCCCCGTCTGTGCCCCCTGCTAAGTGTACCTTCCAAACCCAAGCTCCGACCTTCCTCTCCAGAGCTCCAGAAAAAGAATGGAATCGGAACATTGAGACGCTTTTCTGGCCCTAAACAATCCTTCCATTCTCTAGGCTCAATGATGGGTCTATTTCCTCTGGTAAATAGGTCTCGTAATCTTCAACTTTTACCTGTGCTGCTAAGGGTAATTAATGGGATCTCCCTCTTGTTCTCCTCACACACTCCCCTCTCTGTTACAAGGCTCAGGTTCAGCTGGGTGGATGACTTTTCTTTCTACTCCTTGAAGTGCTTATTTTTAAAGCTGATGGAGTAAGGCCCTGCCCTCCCCGGCGAACCCCTTCTCCCGAGAAGCCTTCTGGGGAGCCGCCACATCCGTGGGGCGGGAGAGGGGCCTCTGGCTGCACAGCCAAAGGCTCACACGACCCGGTTCTGAGCCACCCTGTCGGTTTCCCCCCAGGTACCTTTTCCAGGCTTTAGCGAAAATGCTAGGAATGGAGTTTCCAGGTAACACCCTCGGGAGCCAAGCAGAGGGTTAGGTGGTGATCTGGACACTGGAGGCAAAGAGAAACAAAGATGGGCATCCAGGAAAGATCAAAGAATCAAAGAGTCTCCCCTCCGCCCACCCACCAACCCAGCCCAGGGTGGGGAAAAACAGTAAGGCCTTGGGTGCAGGGCAGAAAGGGCATTGAGGTCGGAGGGTGAGGACAGAGGTGAGGGTAAGAATGAGGAGAGAGCCCACCCAGGGCAGGTGGGGAACGCGCAGCCCTGGGGAGGTGGGTGATGCAGGCAGGGAGCTGAGCCCAGAGAGACTGGCCGCGTCTCGTATCTGTAGGCTTGTCTGATGCTTCTGCTCCTTTTTGAGCTCTTCGGAGGCAGGAACGGTGTCACCTGCCTGTCTGAGGCCCCTGCAGCTCCTTGCCCAGCAAACAACACACGGGCACTTAGGACCAATCAGTTATCCTTGGAGTAGGGACAGCCGCCACCAAGGGAAGGGGCTGTGGGCAGATAATATAAAGCTAACTAAGTCTGTTTTATTATGGTTTTTAAATTCTCTACAAACATGTACCACCCCACTGCCAGCGTGCTGTGGAGTCGGGAACAGGTTGAAAACAGACGGAGTCGGTTAAGAAACCAAAGCAGCCGTTTAATTCCTGAGGGGGAGGAAGTAGTCCAGAGAGCAGTGGTGAATGTGTTACGTGTATCCGTGCGTGCGTGCGGGGGTACCTGACAGTGGGAGCTTCCCCCACTGAACCCTAGTCCCATCTCCCACATGTAACCGCTGGTAACCGTATGGCAGTGTTCTTTCAGGTCATTTAATATGAAAGTAGTGACTTTTTTCCACCCCCAAAATTATATGTTTCTTTCTCATTGAATGTGTCTTAAACATATTTCTTTGGCAATATATAGGATTTCTTCATTCTTTAGGAAGCCTTTCATGGCATACACGTATGTTGGGTTTATTTAACTAATTCTGAATTGATGAATATTTGAGACATTTTCAATATTTCAAAATTATAAACAATATTGAAGGACATTAATGTACATCAGTGTCTTGCCTAAGTAGTTCTAAAGCATAAAATTTCAGGAAAAAAGTTGATAGGTTAAATGCTATAAATATTATAAATGTTAATAGAAATATTGTGTATTATTCTTTTGAAAATCACTCATTTATAATCTCTCCAATAGTACATGAGTTTGCTTCTCTGTATAACCTCAGCCCTAAATACTGTATATCAGTATTTTTCATTCTCACCAAACAGTAAAAAATGATTCCTTTGCTTCATTTACATTTCTTTTAAAGCAAACCTTAGCATCTATTTGTATTGTTTGTTGGTCATTTGTATTTTCTCTTATAGGAAATGGCTACCTATATATTCTGCCTTTTCTTTTTAATGAGGTTGTTTCTTTTTTCATATTTATTTGTAGTTTTATGTTTTTTTAGGGGTTTTAATTATTTGTCTTTGTTATTGCAAATATTTTTCCAGTTTGTCTTTTAAGTTTGTTTATGGTCCATATTACCTAGAACTCCCTCTCTCTTTCTCTTTCTCTCTCTCTCTCTCTCTTTTTTAACAAGTATTGCAAAAACGAACTCAGAAAAGGTGTGGGTTTTTTTGTTTTGTTTTGTTTTACTTAAAGTCCAAAGGTAGTACAGGATTGGTTTGATTGTGACTAAAAAATGTCAAAGTCCTATTTCTTTTTTCTCTTTTTTCTCTTTACTGTTACTTTCCTCTGGGGACAAAATGATTCTAATTTTTCTGGGTTCCACATCTTCACACGACACCGTGCAGACACTGGCTTCCTGTGGCCCTCCTAAAAGAGTGAGGACCTTCTTTCTGTCCCATAAGCCTCCAGTATTTTGAGCCTTAAACAGGACTGCATGTCATTCTTTTTTGTCTGCATCATGGCTACCTTTCCAGACTGCTTGACCAAATACCATGCCAAAGGCAATAGGTAATCAGTTCTCACCAATAGAATTTGGAGCAAAGAGGTATATTTAATGGTTACCCCCCAAAAAAACAAATGGCATGGTGGCTAAACAGTGGGGAAGTGGAGGAGAGAACATGGTGTTCTTTTGCCATAAGGAAGGTTTTTCAGCTTTCAAATGTCAGTTTATCAGACTTTCCCTTTATGATGTTTAGATTACATGTCACACTTAGCTTTTCCCCTCATCAAAATTATAAAAATGTTGACCCCTGTTTTCTTCTGATAGTTCATGTTTAATATGTTCATCATTTATTCATTTGAACTTCACTTTGTGGTGAAGAATGTGGAAGGTGTTTTATTCCAGATGGCTAACCAGTCGTCCCACAACATCACTGATTCATATTCATCTTCATCGTATATGAGGTTCCCATTGACCTTTGGGGCTGTTTCTGGACTTTCCTAATTGTTTTTCTCAGTCATTTTGTTTCTGAGTCATTATCATATTATTTTAAGTGTCATATCTTTGTAATCTGTATTAATGCTTAGTAGCTGTTTTCCAGAATGTCCCTGAATATTGGTGAGGATATGGTGAAATGGTGGTAGGAAAATTAATTAAATACAACTACTTTAGGAAGCAGTTTGATGGGGGAGATAGATTCAAATCCCTTCTCTGCAATTCAGTGACCCAAAAGCTCATGTAAAATGGATGGTAGTTTCTTAACTCACTTGCTGGCAAAACCTGACCCAACATGAAGCTATTTATTATCTTTATTCACTTAATGTGGATATTTATACTTTTTGCCACAGATAAAGTAATATATTTGATTATGAAATATTTTTTCACGCCCTGCTGAGAGTATCATATTGCCTTTCTAAAATCCAACTATTCTTATTCTGAAACCCATCTGGCCCCAGGCGTTTTGAACAATGTACTGTGAACTTGTATTTGGGAAAGTTAAAGATATGTATGTACTGAGACACAGCAATTCCACTTCTAAGAATACTCTGCAGATAAATCTGTCCACATGTGCATAGGAGGCATGTGTAAGATTGTTTATTCTAGCATTGTTTATAATTATGAAAAATTAGAAATAATCTGATTATCTCTCAGTGGGAGATAAACTGTGATATATTTATCTACTAGAATACTATGTAGCAGTTAAAATGAGCTCTATCTACCTGTGTCAATATGAATAAATCTTTAAAAAGTGGTTGAATTAAAAAAGCAGTTGAAGAATGAAAGCAGTACAATACAATTTACAGTTTGAAAAACATCCATGAAAATAAACACTAGATTCAGTACAGTATCTATCCTTGCAGAGGGAGGACAAAAATGAGATCCCTTGGGTTCACAGTAGGTTTTGTACTTTATAAAGCCTAGTACCTTTTTTTAAAAATCTGAAATGAATGTGAGAAAATGTTGAAGTATGTTTACCAATAGATTTGTATTCTATATTATCTTAATTTTTCATGGGTGCATTGTATTCCATCATGTGACTATGCCTTAATTTAACCATTTCTTCGTTCTTTAACTTGCTTTCATTGGCTAATTTTTACATTTTTGTAGATGATGCAGAAAGGCTCTACTAGTTTAGCTCCTTAACCGCAGTATAGGGGAGCACCCGTTTCCTCACAGCCTCAATATGATTGTCCAACTAGGGTGGGTGGGATATTATATTAATTTGCAATTGCCAGTTTCTTTTAAGCTGAATCATCTTTTCATCTCATTAGTCACTTTTAGTTATTCTCAAAAAATTGCATGTTGGTGTAGTCATCAGTTAGAAGTATGTTCAGAGGCAAGTAATTAAACTTGGACAATGACAGCAATAAAGAATAAGGGAAGGGTTTTTGGTGTTGTTTTTGGTTTCTGGGTTTCTTTGGTTTTTTCCACATAAGCATTTTGGAGTTTTAAGAATAAGCAATACAGAATTACATCAGCTAAGCAGCAGAGATCCAGGTACTTTCTGCCTTTCTGTTTTGTCACCCTTGGCCTGCTTAACATTTCTCAGGCACAGGATGGCTGCCTCACCTCCAGACATCACATCCACTTCCCAGGCAGGAGGGAGAAGGAAAGCCAAAGAGGTAAAGGCCTGTGCAGGCCAGATCTGTCCCTTTCTTAGAAGCTCATCATTCCCATCTTTCCCTATAGTTACAGACTTATTTCCCTAAAATTATGTAAAACATTCTCAAAATTATTCTAATTGGTAGTTAAAACGATCTCTTTATATTATCTCCTTTTACATCTTATTAGAACTGAATCACATGACCGCTTTCAAGCCAATCCTGTCTTAAAAAGGGAGAGTTTCCTGTCTGGTTTAGACCAGTTATAGTTCATTCCCTCTAAGCTCAATGAGAGAGCAGGGTGTTCTGTTCACATCTTTATCTTCAGTGCCTAGAAGAGCTTCTGTCATAAAATGCGCTGTATACATTTTGTTTAATGGATTGAGTGTATGCATAGCAGATGATCAAGGGGTCAACACCACCTTTCGAGCCAATCAGTCAACAGGGAAGTCGAGGGGAAATGAATATTGTCAAGAGATGGGTTCTGTTGCAATATCCTTGACCAATTGATCCAATTGGTGCTAAGGATATATGTGTTTGTTGTGTTTGGGTGAAGATTTTCTCCCAGTCTTTGCCTTTTCTCTTTTTTAATAAACTTCTTATTTTGGAAGAATTTTAGGTTTACAGACAAGTTTCAAAGGGGTACCGAGTTCTTGCACATCCCTCACCAGGTTTCTCTATTGTTAACATCTCCCATCGCCAGGCATATTGTGAAAAGTCAAAAACCCAACATCTCTCCACATCAGTATCAACTAAACTCAGGTGCACAAGGACTTCACCAGTTTTTTTCATTAATGTTCTCATTCTGCTCCAGGATCCAGTCTAGGAGACAT
This sequence comes from Noctilio leporinus, assembly GCA_004026585.1. Lineage (NCBI taxonomy): Eukaryota > Metazoa > Chordata > Mammalia > Chiroptera > Noctilionidae > Noctilio > Noctilio leporinus. The sequence continues at coordinate 59,338 of PVIW01000908.1, read as the reverse complement.
AGTCACATTTAGTTGTCATAGTTCCTTAGTCTCCTCTGGTCTGTGACAGTTTCTCAGTCTGCCCTTGTTTTTCATGCCTGTAGCAGTTTTGAGGAGTCCTGGTCGGGTATCTCATAAAATGGCCTTTTTTTTTTTTTTTTTTTTTTTGTACTTGTCTGGTATTTTTCTCTTGATTACACTGAAGTTACAGGTTTTTTGAAAGAATACTTCACCACTTCACAGGGGTGAAGTGCCCTCAAGGTATGTCAGAGGTTATAACATTCATGGACATCCCAGTGATGTGAACCTGGCAGGTCTGCCAGGCTTCCCCGCTGTTGGGTTAGTATTTATTCCTTTCCATATTCCATGTATGAGAGGCAAGCCACTGCTCTCATGCAGCCCACATGTCAGGTGGAAAGCTTTACCTTTTAGAAAAGTTATCTAAATGACTTGGAATTCTTCCTTAAGGACGTTTTAGCTCTTTGTCATTTATTTAAATCACTTCTTTATATTAGTATGAACTCATACATTTTTGCACCTATATTAGGCAATTCTTTTTGAAATTTTGTGTTGCATTATAACTCACATGGCATGAAATTCATTTTTGCAGAGTGTACAATTCAGTGAATTTTTTATATTCACGAGTTTGTGAAACCACATGATTTGGAACATTTTCATCACCCCCATAAGAAACTCTACTTATTAGCACTCGCTCCTAATTTTCCTCTTCTGCTACCTCCCAAATCTACTTTCTGTCACTATTAATTTGTCTGTTCCGGACATTTTATATAAAATGGAGTCATATAATATGTGCTATTTTGTGTCTTGCTTCTTTTATTTAGCATAATGTCAAGAATTATCCATGTCACACCACATGCCAATATTCTATTCCTTTTATGGCTGAATCCCATTGTATAGATGGACAACATTTTGTTTATCATTCAGCTGTTGATGAACCTTTGTGTGTTTTTCTCCCTTTGCTCTGATTAATAATGCTGCTATCAACATTGGTGTACAAGTGTTTGTTTACATGTGTTTTCGATTTCGTTAGGTACATACCTAGAAGCAGAATTGCTAGCTCACCTGGAAGCTCTTTAACTTTTGGAGACCCTACCAAACTGTTTTCCAAAGTGTCTGCATCCCTTTGCATCCCTCTGGGCAATGTCTGAGGACTTGTCACATCCTTGCCATCACTTCCTGTGTTCTAGTTTGGAGTTTGGTCTTGTTTTATAATAATTAACATTCTAGTAGGTATGAAGTGATATCTCATTGTAGTTTTGATGTGCATTTTCCTCATAACTAATGATATTGAGAATCTTTGTATATGCTTACTGGCCATTTGTGTATCATATGTGGGGAAATATAGATTCAAATACTTTGCTGCTTTCAAATTCCTGTTGTCTTTTTATTGTTGAATTGTAAACGTTCTTTGTGTATTCTGGATACACTAGGCCCTTATCAGATATATAATTTGCAAATATTTTCTCCCATTCTATGACTCTCTTCACTTTTTGACAATTCCTTTTGAGGCACAGAAGTTTAAAATGTTGATGAAATACACATTTCTCTTACTATTGTTGCTTGTACTTTTGGTGTGACAGCAGTTTCAGATGTTAAACCATAACCTCATGCTCACCTAATTTCTTCTGCTCTAATACATTTATTTTTGATTTTATATGAGTTCAAATAATTAAATTCTACATTTACAATATGTTATTGTTCCTCTAGCAAGATACACATGCTAAGCACAGGAGCCACACACTAAATGGGTAATTTTTTCTAAAATGAGAATTGATGAGTTTCATCTATTTCTACTTATTTTTTCCAGTTTTAATCATACAGAATTTTGAAATTGAAAGTTGTTTAGTTGTCAAACTTTTTCTTTAACCACCTAAGTTTTGTATCTTAGTTGGAAAAGCTTTCTAACTAATCACCCACCTTCCAGATCATAAAAACATATTAGCTTTGTTTTTCATTTAGATATTCCACCTATCTGGATTTTATTTGGGGGTTTTATAAGATGTATTTTTAACATCTTTATTTATTTATTTTGGGGAGGGATCTCTGAAGGTCCTAAACAGCTACTGGTATTAGTCCTTTCCTCCCTGACTTGCGATGCATGGGTGTATTTCTAGACTTGCTATCCTCCTGTGCCTCTTTCTGTGCCAATCTGAGACTATTTTAATTTTAGTTACCTTAAAATATGTTTTGATATCTAGTAGCAAAAGTCTCCCATCATTGACCTTTTCCAAACGTTTCTTGGCTCTTCTTATATGTTGTTCTCTCAGATGAGCTTTAGAATTAATTTGTGAAGTTTCATTTTTAAAAGCCTGCGAGGCTTTTGATTGAAATTACATTGAATGTATTCAACTTTAGAGATAGTCACATACCAACATGGTAAGTCTCTATTTAGGTCTTCTTTATGTCTTCCATAAAGTTTTATGTTTTCTTCCCGTAAGTTTTGCATTATTCATGAATCTACATTACTCACATAAATTCACTTGAGTGTTCACATTTATTATATATTTTAAACTATGTTTTTAGAGTTATTAATGCTAAACTGTAAGAAAAGTATTTATTTTATTTTATTGTTATTGTATTACATTCATCCCATTTTTCCCTCCTCTGCTCTCCCCTTCCCCACTCTTCCCATGCCCCTTCCAAAAGTCAATCCCACAATGTCCATGTCCATGGATCATCCATGCTAGTTCCTTGACTAAACTGTTCCCCTCTTTGCCCCTTTCCCTTCCTATGTAAGAAACTATTGATTGTATGATTGTCATGTGTCTGAACAAGTTACTTCATGGTTTTATCAGATCTAATAGTTTTTCAGTTGATTCCAGGATATTCTATTATAGGCAGGCCTGATATCTATAAATAATGACAACTTCTTAGTCCTTTCTAAATCAAAGAGCTATTTGTTGTGTGTGTGTGTGGGGGGGGTGATGAGTAGACAAATCACTAAGCCAATCTAATCAAGAAAAAACAGTTCTAAAAAGTACAAATACTTTCCTGGTTCCTAAACAAAATTATAAATCAGAAAATAGAACCACATACTTGAAGAAATGTAAGTAATAATTTAAAATAATAATTTAGATATAAGTAAAAATTTTAAAGATTTTATTCATTTATTCCAGAGAGAGGGGAAGGAAGAAAAACAGCAATTGGTTGCCTCTTGCGTGTTCCCAATTGGGGACCTGGCCTGCAACCCATGGGACTCAAACTGGTGACCTTTCAGTATGCAGGACAATGCTCAATCCACTGAGCCACATCAGTCTGGGCAGAATACTTTATATAGTTTTGTGGAAATAAGTCTGAAAACTTAAAGAAAGATGGCTGATGCTTCTAGGAAACTATATATTATCAAAATTGACCCAAAAAGGAAGAGAAAGGCCTAAAAAGATTAATAATCATAAGAGAAATTAAGATAGTTGTCCAAGAGCTATCTTTAATATTTATACTGTTATACTTGTTTTCTTGCCTTTCTGATTTTTCCTTATTTAATTAGCTAAGACAACCAGACAGTGTTAATAACAGTGATAATGATAAGAATGTATCTCTTTCCTTGCTTCTAATGTTTAGTTGTTAATTATAAAGTTAAGGGGATGTTAATTATAAAGTTAAGTGATGGAGAGAAACAACCTGAGAAAATAGGTTGTAACAGTAGACTTAATCATATATACGATGTCTACTCTGAAATTATTGTGCCAATGTCAATATAATTAAAACAGTTTGCACAGCTGATACTTTCAAGACAGACCTTTATGTGTGTATGTGTGTGTGTGTATACACATATATATTAATGTATATGAAGACATGCATATATATGTATATGTGTACATATGCGTATATATATGTGTGTGTGTATACACACACACACAAACTCTGATTCAAGCTGAAACTTTATCTGAGGACAGTGGAAATGGGAATGTAAATGAGGGATAGATTCAAGAATTAACATGGAAGATGATTCATTGACTTTTAGTAACTGAACATCCAGGGAGGTGGAATAGGTCAAGCCAATGTCCCCTTGGTTTACTGGGAAAATGACAGGATGGCTAGAAGCATGATTGCTAGGTTCCAGAGGAGGGCTGGCTTGAGAGGATAAGGAATTCAGTTTGGGGTATGAATAAAAGATATCTTTTAGAAGCTCGACCAGTGAAAATTGATCCAGAGTGTTGGGCCCAGAGTATTGTCAAATGGTGAATGAATGTAATCCTCACAATTAACCTCACTGCAATGTACAGATCAGTAAACTGGAGGCCCAGAAAGGATAAGTCGTCCATGGTCTTTTAACGCTGATAATTATGCACCCTTTGCATCCTTTGTGAAGCATTTGCCCAGAGTTCATTGGTATTAAGGGAAAGTCATCAGGCTAAGAGAGGTATTGGCTTGGTTATGGGCAGAAGGCAAGAAACGTTTAGAAATAGTTAGAATAAAGTTTTTTGAGACAAAAGTGAGTGAGTGAGGTCCTAGGGAACATAAGGGAACATTTATGCAGAAGAACACTTACTGAGAGGAGAGACACTGGACAGTGAAGAAGAAGAATGCAGTTTCTGAACTTGATATCATTTCATCTACCAAGAGAAAGGAGCATAGAATGAATTGCCTGGTTTCCCGGTTCCCATCGATGCAACCCACCTCACTCCTCCCCTCTCCTTCCTCCTCCTCTTTAGCGGTTCTAAAGGGTAGGAACCATTTCTGTCTTAATCACCATAGCAGAGCTTGGTGCGAATGAAAAGGAAAAGGGCTGGCAGTGATGTCACAAATGCTAGGATGTACACAATGTCCTGGAGCACCAAGGGATGGGTTATTGATTTGGGCTTTGAAAGATAAGTAGGAGTTTACCAGCCACTTAAAACAAGATATTTAAACCTGGAGACTATGAAAGGGATTATCAAAAGGAAGGATATTCAAAGTAGCGGTGACTGTGAAAGACTTCAATCACTAAGCCCCTCGCTGCCTGGCTAAATGAGAAAGTGGAATAACGAAGAGGGGACCCCAAGTCCCTGTGGGCACCGCTGGCGGGTGGAGACTAGTGCAGCCTTTCTGGAGTCACACAGGCTCACCAAGCATGCACCCCGGGGACTCCACAGGCTCCTCTGGTTCAGCACCAGGAGATAACGACATTGGCTGCACAGAGTTTGTAGCAATAAGGAGTTGGAGGAAATCGAGGTGTCTGTTACCAGAATAAATGTGGTACGTGCAGTACACACTTTGGAACATTTTGCAGCAGTTGGAGGTAACAAAATACATAAAGCAGCATGAATTGATATCAAATGCAGTGTTAGATTTTTTAAAACACCTGATATAAGATTTATAGTCCAAGATCATTCATGTAAATGAAAAATACATAAGACAGCACTCTATTCAAAGATATGTATACCTCACCAGGGACAGTGAAGTGCGAGTCGGGCGTGAAGGTGGGGATGGAGAAACAGGCTCAGGACCCAAGGGGAAAGGCAATCGAGTGAAGCTGCCCAGACTGAATACCCAGGCCCAGGGGAGCAGCGGGCCCAGGCTCCCGCCCCTGTGGTCACGTAGAGGAGTGGCCAGTGGGAACGTGGGTGGCGGAAACCCCAGAGCTGAGGCTGGTGCAGAGGCTGGAGTCAGAAAGCCAACCTGGACCAGGTATCCTGAGGGGACCAGGGAGGTGCTAACGGCTCTTGAGCAGTCAAGAACATTTTGCTCTGACCCATGTGACTCGGCTGTTTGGGCGTTGGGCCACGGAGCTGGAAGGGTCACTGGTTCTATTCCCACTCAGGGCACATGCTGGGGGTCAAGCTGCCTACCCCAGGCAACCCTTCCTTGTTTTCTCAGTTGCACATCAATGTTTCTCTTCCTCTTTCTCTCTCCCTTCCCCTCCCTCTAAAAATAAATCTTAAAAAATGTAATAAAGAACATTTTTTTAAAGGTTCGTTCTGGTGACTCAGAGGCTAAGGGAAGGCTAGAGAGACAGTGTAGTGTTTAGGAGACTAAAGTTGCAGGAGGAAGACACGGAAATCCAAACCGTGGGTGGGCTGGAGCGGGCGCCATCCCGGGCCAGTGTAGGATGTTCAGGACAACCGTCTTCTGTGACAGGCACCGCCGCTGGTGTCACTCATCTCCGTAGCCCTCGCGGGAGGGCTTCCAGCAGTACAGAGAGTGCGGTGACATGGGCATCTCCTCTCCCAATCTCACTTCTTCTTGCATCCCCTGACCCTGGCGCCGAGAGCAGGAGACTCACGTGCTGATCCCAGCTCTCCTGTCTAGCTGCAGAAGTGACCTGGGACCTCTCTGGACCTCAGGTCCTCTCTCTTCCCTTTCCAGCTTGCACTTTCTTTGGTTCCATGTTATTTCCCTAGTAATAGAGCCCGATCGGGAAATCTTGCCCTTCCTGAAACCGCCCCCTCAGGTGTTGCCCAAGTCCTGACATCCTCCTTAATCTTCCAGCCCCACGGCCCCACCCTGGTGCGGGAGGGCAACAAATTGTACCGTAATGGCCCCACTGATTGTGTTACGGGTGTCTAATGCGATATGCCCTCATGAGGACCATCCATCAGAGCAGAGTCCCTACCCCAAGTCCCTGCCACCCCAGTCACATTAGCCAGGCGGCCCATTCATCACTACCACCCACCTCCATGGAGACTAGCCTAGACAGATGAGGGGCCAAATCAGATTGATGGGGAGGAATCGTGGAAAAAATCAGCCCCATCCATCTCTCGGACACGGAAGAGGGAGCCCAGTGTCCCACTCCCTCCAAGGCTCCTTAGGGGAACGGGTGCTAACGGAGAAGCCAGCCAAGTTGCTTTTGTTTTCCTGAAGGCCCATTCCTGAGCCCCTGAGTTGCCTCGTACAGCCGTAGAACTGTAGAATTCTCTAGGAGTTCATAATTTCTGGAGCAAAGCCCCTGCCAGGACTGGGACACCAGGCCGAGTCAGCCACAATCTCTGAGCACCCCAAGAACTCATTTCAGCGGCCCCTGGTTGGCCCAGGGGGGCTCACTCAGGCCCCCCGATGGGGAGGCAGCCTCGCCCAGGGCTCCTTACAGCTCTGTGGGGCCAGACTGGGCCGTTCTCCTCTGTGGGGAAGTGACTTGGAGAGGATTTGAGACTGGGGTGAGATGCGAAGGGGAAAACTGTGTCTCAGGTCCCAGGATTTGTGGGCCCCAAAGCTTTGTGAATTGGGGGAGCCTTTTTCAGAAAATAAGGCAAAGAAAGAATTGCTAAGGTTCCTCCCAGGAGCCTGTACACATGGGAGACCCCAGAGCCATCAGCATCCTTAGCTTCACCTTGAATGTGTCCCTGCTGTGAGCCTGCCACTGTGTCGTGTTTTTCATATGGATTATCATTAAAAAAAAAAAAAAAAAAAATCCTTGGCTAAGACAACATGCAGGGGGTGAGTGACAGAACTGGGCTGGGCTGGGAGCGGCCCGGCAGAGTCACAGGGATAGGAGGGTGGAAGAAATTCTTGTAACCTGGAGCCCTGAGGAATCAATGGTGGGTGCCCTGAGTTTGGGCTACCCCTGAACAATAGTTAATCTTGTGTCCCCCTCAACCAACCAAGTTCCCATCTGAGCTGGGTCCTGGTGGAAGCAGCAGAGGCTCAGTGGAACTGGACGGCCATATCTGGGGCCCAGGCTGTGCAAGGTCCTCTGTACTTCCCTGCACACTTCTCCGTCCCTATCCCCATCCTCCTCCCCAGCAGGCCTTCCTCACTCCACCCACACTGCAGGTCAAGCTGGCACTGCTCACCTGGGTACTCAGGGGCTGAGGATGGTGGTGGCCCCCAAGAGAAGGGGGAGGGGCCAGGCATGTGCAGTGTAAACAAAGATCGTGTGAATCTCTGCGAGCACCTGTGAGAGCAGTAGGAGCATCCACATGTGTGCATCCACCCAGCGGAGGAAGCATTGCACACTTCTCCTTGCTCACTTGGTCTTCATGTGATAGTTGGGCCACGGGCCACATGCCCCTGAGGGTGATGCCCTGCTCCCTTCAGAGCCTACACCTCGCCCAAGGCTGTCCGAGCTGGTGCTTTAAGAACTAGCAGCATCATGTAGAGACCTAACTAAACACCTTTATCCTGCTCCCCAGCCTCACCCTGTCTCCTGCCTTCACTCCTGCTTCCCCCAGACCCAGACCCTGCAGGCCAACTTCGGGACCCTGCTTGCTTCCCCAGCCAGTCAGGAGAGTGTGCGGGAAGGGGTTCCACCCTTCTCTGTTATTTGCCTGGTTTTCTCTCCATGCTTCCTCCAGTTCCCATTCCCACGGGGGGTTTGTCTGCTGACCCCACTGGGTCCCCACACTGTCTGCTCCCACAGAGCTCCCCTTCCTGCCTCGGCCCTGAGCTCAGAGCAGAAGGCTGAGGGCCAGGCTGTGTTTCCCAGGAACCCACTGCCTACTGGGGGCCAAAGTGCAGTGGGGGGCTCTACCCGCTGAACCACACGCAGCCTGAGCAGTCTCAGTCTTGGGCAGGGAGACCTGTACCCTCATGAGGTACCCCCTAGAAATGGTTATTTATGCCGCGGTAGCATGGGTGAGATGCCTTGGGGTAATAGATGGTTTTATCTAGTCATAAGATGCCACAATGAACTCCTAAAAAGGCTGCTGGATGAATCCTACTACTGTTCATGGGTCAGAAAGCTCTGTGTGTGTGTGTGTGTGTGTGTGTGTCCCTGGGTGGGATCGGGTAAGACTGCTAATCTGAATCCCTTGCTAACCCTGAATCTCTAAATGCTAAGGAGAGATGAATAGCACAATCTGTCTCCAATGAGGTTAACAAGAACATCTATTTTGAGAAAAAAAAAAGAGAGAGACAAATTCCTTTGTCCCAGATCCCTTTTCCTCCTCTTGTAGCTTAAATGTCAGCGCTCCCTGAGGCTCTATCCTAGGCCCACTTCTCTGTGTGCAGTGGCTTCTCTACGCCCTTGATTTACGTAGGCATCTGAACGCAGATGATGTTCAAAATCCTCACCAGCCAGATCTGAGAGCTTCAGCGCCCTCTATCCATAGGTCACCAGACAGCTCCACAGGAATATCTCTGAATCGCCAGCAACCTTCCAGGACAACACCCAACTCATCACCTTGTCCCCCAAGCCTCACCTTCCTGAACCCCTTAGCTCAGTGGATAACACCATCATGTACCCAGTAACCTAACCTGAAATCCTGACACCTCTCCCTCGTTCCTCCACATCTCAGCAGTTGCCAAATCTGTCCATGTTTGGTTGGCACTCCAGGACTCCCTAAAATCTGTCCACCTGTCTTCACGCATACTGCTTTCAGCTTGCTGTTGTCCTGAGAATGCCGGTGACAGCTCAGACGCCAATCCAGGCTCTCCAGGATTCAGCGTTAGAAAAGATTCGCTCTAATCCTGAAAGTGCAGCAGGATTCAGTTGGGCAAGATGCCAAAGCACTTGGTACCTCAGGTTCTTCCTTCTTTACATAGTGAGCTAGCAGTGTCTACCCTTTGGATTTGCTGTGAGGTTTAATGAAATAATATACGTGGAAGTGCTTTAAAAAGTAAAAACAAGAAGAAAAGCACCCCACACATAGCAAGTGCTTAGTAAGTGTTGGCTATTATTATTGTGTTATCACTATTGCTCCCACTATTACTATCATTATCACCTGAGTTAACACCCATCTCTCAAAAGATCTGCTTGCCTCAACCCTCAGTCCTCTCTACACCACTGGCCACCCTGGAGAAGCAGCAGAGGCTCAGACAGCATCATGCCCAAGGCCGTCAGCAACACAGCATAGGTCTAGCGGTCTCCGGAGCCCTTGTTCTCAGTTACTAAGCCGCTCTGCCTGTTTGCAAGGATGAAGAATATATGGACATGGAGCAGCAGGACAACAAGGGGGGAATGAAACCAATGGCGGGAAAAGTAAAAGAGAGTCAGAGGCACTCTGGATTTCCCAAAGAGAAGGGGTCTCAGGGTGGCAACTCAGGATGGGGATTTTGACTGAAGTTAGATTTCAAAAAGAAACGTAGAGTTTTGGTGGGGATGTTGGATGTGTTAGAGGGGCTGAAGTCCTTTCAAGAACCTCTTGGTGCCTCCAGGAGTGGTCAGGCCCAGGCAGCAAGGACCAGCTGAAATCCAGGCATGTGCTAGAATAGCCTTGGCCATCAGAACAGTCCAGGCCAGGAGGCGGTTTTGTTCCTGGGACCTGTTCCTCTGATCTCTGACCACATCAGTGTCTGGGGAGGAAACTAATGAAAGCTGCAGCACTGGGGACCCAGGAGAGCTTGGAGCTGGGTCGGGGGTGGTGCAGGTGTGGGGAGGAGGTGGGGGTGGCCAGGTGGCCAGCCACGCAGCCTCCCTGCTCTGCTTCACCTTCTTCTTCTGAGGGAGTCAGCAGAAGCCATGGTGCAAGTGGAAATGATGTGGGCTCTGGGGGGAAATGATGTGGGGACTCCTGCCAGCTAGGTTCTCAAGTCAGCTCTGCTGTGCAAGCTCTCAGCTCTTAGGGCAAGGCCGCCGGTCAGTGGTCAGTCGGCTGGCCTGCTGCTGGGTGGTGTTTGAACAAGCCGGCTGGACATGGGAAGGCAGGGTATGGGGTGGACCTGTTTCAGGCACTGTCTCCAAGCTCTGGGTGAGGGGCTATTTTTCTTCCCAGGTTGTTCTTCTGCATTTGAAGCTGATAACTTGGGCTGTTGCCCTTCTCTTGGTCCCCAAGGAATAAAAACCGTTGGGATAAGCAGTTCAATGCCTTTATGTCCTCTGTCTCAGGCCCCAACTGCCCTGACAGTGTGCCCCTCTCCATCTAACTAACAGCCCTGGAAGTTCAAGTGCAGAACAGAACTTTGACTGGCAGGAAAAAACCCCAGCCCATCCCTATCCCAACCAGACTCTTAAGAAGAAGCTGGCTACGCAGGCGGGGATGGGAACCCTTTGTAGGAACCTCTCTGAGAAGACGTCCCTGGCATGGGGGTGCTGGTGGGGGGAGCTCTGGATGGAGGAAACTGAGCTTCAGCGTGTCTGACTCAGCCCATGTGAAAATGAAAAGTGTTCTTTAAAAAAAATTAAAAATCAACAATCTTGCCATTTCTGGGGTCCATGGGATTTTTGCAGCTAAGGTGGAGGGTGGGGGGAGCAGCTTTTAATACCCGACAACGTGAAGGCAAATTCACTTAGAGCCACCCGACCGCACCCCCCGCCTTTCATATCAGTGTTTTACCTTCGACAAAAGCTCTGGGTTCTCTGTCATGCCTTTCTTTTTTTCTGCCTGGATCCCAATTGTCAAGCCTTCAAGAAAATGCACTTGAGTCCTTTGTCACTGAGTGTAATTTGATAAACTGAGCAGAAACACACGGCTCTCCCCATCCTTTCAAAAACTGTTACTGCCAGAGAAAGAGGATGAGGGAGAGAGATCCGAGGTCTTTGAACGGACGTTTAAGCACGAGGGCATGCACACAGACACACACTCACACACACACAGGGTCTCGTGCACATACCAAGACATTGAGTTGCCTGGGGTGGGAGCAGATCGAATCCCAGACTCTTGTGCTCGGGGCCTGGCCCCGGGTCCCGGCGGATGCCCTCCCGGCTCCTAGCCACTCTCCTAGTTGCAGGCCTGGTTACAACCGCCCAGTGGGCGGTGCCAGGGCAGGTTTCAGGCTATAAAGGACCTGAGGGAACGCCATCACTGCAACAGTGTCCCTGCCAGCCACAGTCAGCTTGGGTCACTGCTTGTGTCCCATTTGCCACCAGGCAGGCTACTCTTCCAGGCGGTGCTGATTTGGACGCAGCCGTCAGCTACGTTCCTCATACCTACCCTGTTGGCTCTGTAGGCAAGTCTCTTTCTGGGTTGCTTTCATCTGCGTTGGGTGTGGGGTGGGAGAAAAAGGACTGGGTATGGGGGGCTTTGCCTTAGGAGGATGGGGAAGTTTCTTTTTTTTTTTTTTCCCCAAAAAATTCCCGCTGGGGCAAGTCTCTGAAGCTGAGATTTCTGAGATGAGGTAGCGGGTGAGGCTTGTTCCATATTCAGGCAAAGGAGAAAGAAACGAAGTTCCTTCGAGAGGGCCACCCCTTCCCAGGGCGACCGAGGGGTGGGTGAGGGGCTCTGTCCTAGCGGCTGGTCTCCGAGCAGCTGTGCCTGCATCTGGCACTACCAGGTAGAAATACTTGGACGGTGCTGTTATCTGCAAAACAAAAGTAAAAAAATATACCCAAACAAACAAAACATCTAAGGAGCCAGTGATGAGAGGATACCTGGGGGTGGGGTGGGAGCAAGTCACAGTCCGGGGACAAAGAAGAAGTAGGAAAACTTGAGGAAATAAATGAATAGGACCGGGATTCATCTTTTCTTCCGAGGCATCCCAAACAGCAGGATGGCGGCTGGAAAGATGTGGGTGGGCCGGGTGGGCCGCTGACAGGCAGTGACTGTGAAGGGGCGAGTAAACGTTCTCACGGACAGCCTCACAGCCCCTGAAGCTGCGAGGGGGCACAGCAGAGGAGAGTCGAGCCCTTGCAGGCTCCGGAAAGGTGGCACCCATGGCACTAGGGTGATTTCCAAGCCAAGCGGGTTAAGTCCCCACCCCCAATCAGCCTGGATGGCAGGGGTTTCTTCCCTTCTCAGAACTGCCAGCACAGTCAGGGAGCGTCCTCTAAACTGTCCTTGAGGATTGGGCACCGGAGGGGCACTGTTCCGGCCGGCAGTGCCCGCTCTGGAGCGAGCGCGTAGAGCAAGAGAAGGTAGGCTAACAGGCCTGGGGACGAATACCCAGGGCCGCAAACTGGGGTCTGGAGCCGCAGGGACACCGCTTGCCTGCCGGAACAGCAGTTTTGCTGCAGAAGGGGTAGAGGGATATGTCTGAGCGAAAGCTGATGTCCCAGGGCGAGCCCTTTCTTCCAGAGTTCCTCAGGTAGAAAGAACCACGTTGTGGCTTCCTACTGGACTCGACATGTTGGGGGCAACGGGGCCCGCCACTGAACCGAGAGCCCTTAGAATGCTGTAGGACCAGCCTGAGGCCCTGAGGAGGCTGAGGAGAGCTTATTTCCAAGGGCTCCTTGGTGCCAGCAAGACAGGACGGGGCTGAGCAGAGAAGGCTCCCTAAAGTGAAATTCTGAGCTTTTTCTCTCCGTCTAGACTATCACAGTCTGGGTGGGAGGTTAGAAAGATCCTGCGCAAATTCTGTAGACCCCTGAATACCAGCCCTGCTTCCTGCCCACTGCCTCCTGCTCTCTGTTTTCCCAGCACCGGCCAGTAGGATCAAGGAGCCACCCCTACAATAGACCTGGGCACCCCACCCCCCTTCCATTTGGCTCTGGTTGGAGAAAGCAGAGGTAGTTTTAAGGAAAAGAAAGTATACATTGTTTTTTTTTTTCATTAAAAAATAAATTCCAGGCCCAAACTATGCAAAATCGAGTGTAAAACAGACAACTCCCTCTGTTGTCAGCTTGAACGGTCAGAAGCATGGACATTAAACAAAGGGGCAGCTGCCATGTGGGGGACAGCACCTCGTGTCCCAGTGTCTCATTCAGCTGCATGCTTGCTTGGTGGGAGCAGGACCAGGATAATACAAGGGGGTGGGGGACTCTGGACCTCAGTTTTCACGTCAGTACAAAAAGTAGTGTACAACTCTAATATCTAAAAGTAGTGTGGCCATGGGCTGTTATGGAGAGGAAACAAAATAGAAAAGGTTGTTTTGGTTTTGTAGAAGTGCTTACATACATGTAAGAAATCTGGAAGGTGCTATGTCTTCATTCCTTTGAGCATTGGAAGTCCAGGATACTCCTGTAGAGCTTTGTGCTTTCGGCAGGAGCAGGATTTTAGGCAGACCTGCCCCTGTGGGTGGGTGTTTTCTGATCCCAGGAAGAGGGTGCAGGGGCTGCACTTTGCCCATTGAATGCATATTCCTAGAGTGCTGGAGGTCTTGTCCTCCATATCCTTCCAGCCCCTTCTAAGCTTCGCAAAGTTACCCATATAGAACTGCCTTTAAGCCAGCATCCCCACAACTGATCCTCCAGTCTGTCCTGACTGATTTCAAGGTGCCTGAATGGCTACAGGGACATGGGAAGGGAGCCGTGAGCCCTGGCTGCAGGCACTGCAGGAAATGCCAAAGCTCTGGGAAAGGCTACAGGCAGAGGGTGGCCGGGAGTTGCTGGGGCATCAGTGACAGACGGCCTCAGCAGGGATGGATGTTCACAGGGGGACGGGCAGAGCATTCTTAGGCCAGAGTGAGAAAAATGGTCTGTCGTAGAGCCCACTCCTGTTCCCAGAGCCATGTTCGGGCCAGCCACACTCATCTGACCAAAGGAGAAATTGGGTGGTGTTTAATGGGACTGGAGTTTAGTCTGGGATCAGGAATAGGGTCAACCTAGGACCAGGATTAAGGGTCGGTCTAGGAGTAGGCTTCAGGGTCTGGTTGAGGTCAGGGTGACAGGTGAGACTAAGGACTAGATCAGGGCTCAGTCTGGGGCCAGGGTCACAAGTACAGCTGAGGTGGATGAAAGAATGTTCTCTGATGGACTCTGTGTTCTAGCCCTGTCCACAGCCCTGTGTTCCGCCTCTCTGCAACATGGCTCTCCCTCTTTTTCCTAAGTACATTTTGGGATTTGAGCAGAAATGGTTCCAATTAGGAAATCTAGCAACAATTGCAGTGGGGCTGTGCTATCCTTGTGGACAGTTCCCAGGACCCCACTTGGTGGCCAGACAATAATGACTTAGAATGACTTCCCCACACTCCATTTCAGCTCCCATTGCACACCTGAACAGCAGGGAATGAAAGCTCACAAAGCCGTTCCCTGAGTGCAAGGGCGAGGGGGAGGGAGGCAGTGTGCTCAGGGAGACTTCTGGGGCTGTGATCTCGCTGAGCAGACACGTCCTGTGGACTCTGGAAGTTGGTGGCTGGAAGGCAGTTATTGCTTAAATCTGCTGGCAATGATTTTTTTCTTAGTGTTGTTTTTGGCAGTGATTCTCAAAGTATATGTGCCGTCCTAGGTATATTTGTACTCAATATTTGCCCATGCACCTGTTTGCACCTCTATAAGACTGTGTGCCCATCCTTTCAGAGGTGGGTTCCCTGGGGTCATCTTGCCCATTTCACGACTTCAGGGCCAGTGTCATGTCTGAGGGGGCCAGGGAGGTCAGGCTGAATTCTTAGGCTTTTTCAAAACCACAGGGCCTCAGCAATGTCTCGCCACCCCAGTTTCATCTCTAGATCAGGACTGGGTGGCATTGGCTTTGAAACTGCTGGGTGCCCAGTCCAGAGTTGCCTGTCCAGTAAAACTTTCCTGTTGTGAGACTGTGCCCCAGCTCTCTACTTCTGGGTCCATACTGGTCCTTACAGGGAGTTTATGAGTGTCTGGACCCCAAGCTGCCTGGGGTGGAAGTCTGAGCCCTTTGGGAGCCTGCAAGCAGGTCCTCTAGGAGAGGGAATCTCCCACTTTGTAAGCCGATTGAGGAAAGAGAGCGCCTGCATAGAGCTTCCCCCTGAGTCTGTAGTACTAAAACTGTCCACCAGGTGGGGTTCCAGGGCAGAGAGTGAGAGTCGAGGTGACCCTGTGCCACCAGCCAGAGACCAACTTTAAAATCTGCGCCGGCCACCTCGGCCTCGGAAGCGCTCACGTAGGGAGGGGCAGACACGAGCTCGCACTTTAGACTCGCACACTTCTCTTCCAGGGACTTCTAAAATAGAACTCCTACTAGGGGCAAGAGAAGTGTTCAAAGGGGAGGCTAGTTTCGTTTACGGACAAACTATCCTACACTGAAGGTGGGATAGCAAATCATCCGCTCTGGGAGTGCAAAAGTGACAGACAGAAAAGGGGGCTGAGGAAATAGGACGCAAGGGAGAAGGCGAGCCAGGCACTAGCTAGACGATGGTGAAATTGGCACGCACAGCTCCATGTGTCACAGACACGCTGGAGGAGAGGCCAGATGACAGACGGATGCACAGACATACATTCAGCAGGGAACACACAAACCCTCAGACATACCACACAGCTCCCCAGGCGTCAGGCCGGCTCAGGGACACACTCACGCGCGCACACAGGTGCGTCCCGGGGCCGCACGCACACCTCGCACAGGAACGCGAGCTGGGCCCTCTGAGGCCAGCTAGGAGAAGGTGGCAGTGCTCACCGGGCATGTTTATTTACTCACTTCTATCAATGAACGTTTGTACCCGACTCCTCCCGCCTCCGGAGGCCGAGGCTACCGCATTTGTCCCCGGCGCGGGACACTCACCCGGACAGGCAACAGGGGTTCCTCCGACGCTGCGGGGGGCGGAGGGGACTACAAAGTTAGGGGGTCTCGAGGTGTCCTAGAGGAGGGGCTGCAGCAACGCGTAAGGGGAGAGGGCAAATCGGGGTCTTGTAGGGTAAGAGACATTGGGGGGAGGTAAGGGGAGACCTTGCCATCTGAGGTTTGGGGGTGTACGGAGCCGGGATGGAGGGTGTGGAAGTGGCAAATGGGAGGGCAAGGGGGTCCCTGGAGATAGGAGTCGGCGCGGTTCCGCAGGATAGGAGCTCGGGACCCTGAGCACAGGTTCAGGAGTTTCTGGCGCCCCTCATTCGAGGGGCAGTCGGCCGAGAGTCGCCAGCTGCTGGGGCGACGGCCCACGCGGGACTGCCCGGGGAGGGAGGAGGGGGCCGGAGCCCCGAGAGGGAGGAAAAGAGGGAGGGAAGTAGCCTAGCAGCCAAGCGGGCACCGTGCGAGTGCTCACCGTGTGTGTGTGCGTGTGTGTGTGCGTGTGTGTGTGTGTGTATCTCATCTTGTCCGTCTGTAGGTGCTGGGATCAGCGAGACGCCGGCGAGAAGGAAGAGGAGGCGAGAGGTGAACTGAGTTTGATCCTGCGGCGGCTACAAGTGGGTCCCGGGCGGGCGGCGGGCGCGGGCGGCCGGGGCGGGGCGGGCGGCGGCGGGCGCTCACACGCTTGGGCCGCCGGCCTCTCACCACGCCTCCGGCTTTGTGAGCGCGCCGAGAAGGGGGGTGACTGGCTGAGAGCCCACGGCGCAGCCTCCCGCCTCTATATAAACACAAGCATCGCCTGGCTTTGGACTCAAATTCACATTGAGAGAAGCTTTTAAAACCACCAGCCCTGAAATCCTGCCTCCTGCTTTTCCCCCTCTTTCATTCCTTTTGCCTTCCTTTTTCTTTTCCCCCCCCTTTCTTCCCCCAGCAGCAACTCCAGAGCCTAGAGCCTGCGTCCCGGGACGGGCTGCCTTTTCTTAATTGATACAATAGCCCAGCTCGGGTTTTCACCTCCTCCCCCAACCCCACCCTGCCTCACCCCTCCTGCCCGCCCGTCCGCCCGCCGCCGCCGCCGCCCCAGCGCTCGTTCGGGCTCTGTCGCCGGCCGCGGTCCGCCGGCTCCGCACTAGCGCTCGGCCGCCGCGCCTCCTCGTACGCTGTGCCGGCTTCGAGGGTGCAGCGGCAGCTCTGGGGCTAAGGCGCGCCGTCCGGGGCAGCCCAGGGACGCTGGGCTCGGGCCTCTCCACTCGCCTCTGCCTGGGAGTCTTCCCCCTCGCCCCCCAAGTTTCTGGGTTCGTTGGAATTTTTGGACTTAGGATTTTCCCTCTTTTATTCCACCTAGGAATTTGAGGGGGAAACTTTTGACCAATACATCGCACTTTTTTTTCCGCCACCTCTCTTTCCCCCTTCTTATTTATTTATTTATTTTTCTGATTAGGGGAAGGGGCTTACAAGAGAGGCTCCCGCTGGACAAAGTTTTCCAAAGTTTTCCGATTGTGATGGTTCCGGGGAGAGCTAATCCACCAGCTTGATTCACAGCTTCATCTAATCATCCCTCGAGCAGCCCCTAAATCCGCTATAAGGGAACAAACAAACAAACAAACAAACAAAGTTACACTCTGAGTCATCTCGTGTCTCCTCTCTCTCTTCTAGGCATTTTTTCCCTCCCGCTCTCCGCTCACCTTGAAGGCTCCACTCTCCTTCCCTCGGTCCCCTTTCTCCTTTTCTGTTTCGGCTGGGGGTGCCAAGACCCCGGCCAAAGTCTCCCCTCCCCCGCCGCTCCAGTCCCTTGTTGTCCGGCCCTCCCCTCCCCCGCCGCGGTCCGCACAGCCAATCCCCCGAGCGGCCGCCAACATGTTCTTTGAGGCCTTGGAGCTGGTGTCCGCGCTGGCCACCCTCGCCGCGTGCCTGGTGTCGGTGACGCTGCTGCTGGCCGTGTCGCAGCAGCTGTGGCAGCTGCGCTGGTCTGCCACCCGCGACAAGAGCTGCAAGCTGCCCATCCCCAAGGGCTCCATGGGCTTCCCGCTCATCGGAGAGACCTGCCACTGGCTGCTACAGGTAAGAGCGTATCGCTCTCCGCTGCTCTCCGGGGTCCGCTAGCGGCGAGCGCCCGGCAGAGGATGCCGCGGGCCGGCCAGGGGGCGCCGGGAGCCTGAAGGCGCTGGTCCCCGCCCCGCCCCTTCCCTCCTATCTCCCTGCGCCTCCCCGGCTTCCCCTGTCTGCCTGCAGCGTGTTTTGGAGCCCACTAGCGCAGGGTGAGCAAGTTCAGGGGGGCTGATCAGCGAGGTTCCCTGACCTAAGCTGCAGTCGTAAGCTACTGTGTAGGGGTGTGGGGGGCGTCCGAACCTTTGCCCTGTAGGCCCAATCGCTTTCGGCTCCCTGGGCTTTGGCGGTGTCATCGGGACCCGAAAACTGAGTCGGGAAGAGGAGGAGGGGGCCAGTGGCAGCCAAAACTGCTTATTTAAGACCCGAGCTGTGTTCCCGCAGCATCGTCGGTGCGCCAGATAGAGAACTACCGTGGGCCACCGTCCGAGAAAGTGTGTGTGTTTTGTGGTAGGAGAGGAAGGAGGCAACCCAAGGAAAATGAGAAGCCCTAGACCCGAGGGTTCTCTGCTTTCGGGGAAAAGGGTCTATTTACTTATTGGGTGAGGACAGCGTAGCAGGGGAGAGGAACTTGGGAGAGGCGTTTGTGAGTTCCATAAAGGGCGTGTGTGTTTGTTGTTGGACGCGGAACAACCCAGCACTGCTGGTAATAATGGGGGTGGTCCTGTAAGAAACCGGACCCAGGTAGGCAATAAGGAGATTAACCTGGAATTAAACTCGTCAAATGCTAGACAACTACTTCTGCAACTTAATGCGCATCAGGTTTTTTCTTGCGTGGGGGGCACCTCTGAGTTTACTGCGAGAGGTGTGCTGTGTGCGCGTGTGCGCGAGTGGTTGTCCAGCGGATGCTGATGAGGGTTTGGAAAAGGATGAAAGTCCTGAAACGGACAGCCCCGGCAGGGAGCAGTGAGGCGGGAAGTGAACGCAGAGACCTGTGGATTTGGAAGTGCGAAAGCTTGGCTTGAAATTAACAGACGCGTGCAATCCTCTCGAACACACTTACACCCCGCTGGGTTCCTAGCGTCATAGGATCCGAGGGTTGGAGGGGAGGAGACGCGAGGTTCCTCTGCCCGGTGATCTCAAGTCCCGGAATCAATCCATTTCTTGGGGGCGGGGGGAGAGGGGTTCTTCGTGCAGCCGAGTGGAGATCACAACCAATGGAACTACCCATCCCCCTCCCCGCGCAAAGAAATCCCTAGAGCCTATCCGGTGCCACCACACTTAAAGGGTTAACTGCAGTGGTGGTCTAGGCTTTTGGCCGAGAATTTAGGAAATAAAATAACTCACACGAGCACCGGCTCCTGACTAGTTAGAGCCAATCTGCGGAATCCGTGGTCTGTCACCGCTCCCCTCCCCCGTTTCCTGACCTTTCTCTGCACCCCCCAATGTCCCCCTGACCTTTTCTCCTAATCCCACAAGGGCCCTTGGGGCTCAGCGTCCAACCGGCGCAAAAGATGAGGTACAGGAAGCAGGCCTACGCCTCTTCTTCATCCATTTACCCTTGGTGCCTTAGACTCCGCGGTGGGAGGGAAATGGGGGGCGGGGGGCTGCGTGCAGAGGGACGCTGAAGGGGTTAATGGGAGCCTTCTGAATCCAGCTTTATTTTTTCGGAGTCATTTATCAGATTTTACGGGGGACCTCCAAGGGCTCTCCGTTTCCACCGTGCGCCATCTAAACAGAGCCCTGGGCTAAAAATACAACATTTTTGTATAAATTGGACTCGCGGCCCAAGCGGCCGCCCCTATGAAAGTCCTCTTTGTGAAGACCGTGGAAACGGCGGACAAATAACTCTTTATTAATGCCACAAAAAACGCACTTTAATTATAGTTAGGCAGATCAGAGGCGGGGGGGAGGCGAGAGAGAGGCGGCGTCGACCTCGGAAAATTCACAGCCCAACTTTTGTGTCGAAAGAAAAGAAAAACAGAGGAAAAGAAGGAGAGGAGAGACGGAGAGTCAGACTGAGCGAGCGAGACGGGTATTGCAGACAGAGGGAGGGAACCCCGCTCCTAACCCCCCTCCCCCCTTTTGTCGCACCTCCACCCTCTCCTAGATTTCTCTTAAAGGGGTAGACGCCGTCTAGATCGGCGGTAGGGTGGAGGTTGTTCTCCCCGATCCGCCAACCTGGTAGTGGGGTGGTGTCCCCGCGGCCCAGCCCCCTTCCTGGAGGCGCGGGCGCTCCAGGCTCGCTCCCTGTCGCGCGCCGGGCCGGAGGCGCATGTGGAAAAGTGATTAGTACTCTGAGTTCTGCAGAGTCACTTTTCGGCAGTGCTGAGGTGTGTGCACATCTAGCTGGAGAATACTTTTCCGTGGAAGAAAGGAAAGCGAGGAGCAGGACTAACCCGGGGGAAGACAAGTCTTCCCCTAGGGGGTGCATGACCCCGGGGGTCTGAAGCCGGCATTCTGACTATTGTTGGCGTGCAGGCGGGACAGCCGGACAGGTGGCGCCCCTCCCCTTCACCCCCAATGCAGCCTTGGCAGGCGAAGGGTTAATATGGGGTGGGGTAGCGCGCGCCTACGTCAAAGGTGAGCGGGACGCCCCTGCCCCCGCCTCTCGGAGGTCCCCTCGGTTTCCGGTACCCTGTAGGGGCCGGCCCAGCCAGCTCCTCCGAGCTCCGGGCCCCGGCCGGGGCCTAGCTCTCCAGGGCTAGCGCCGCTGCTGCTGCGGCTGCTGGGGATCCAATTACCTGCGAGAGCCGCCCAGCCTGGCCCCGCCCCGCCCCGCGGGAAGCGCCTTCCTTCGAGCTCCCGTTCCAAACTTCAGGGCGGCGACGAAAGTCCTTCTCAGTTATTTACAGGGCAAATTGCGTTAGGAAAATCTCGGCTTCCAGATTGTGACTAGACCCTGCAGAGCCCGCAGAGGGCCACCGGGTCCCTTCGCGGTCCACACTCGAAAAGCGAGGAAACCCCCGCCCCCACCTGTAGTGACTGCCTACGGGCAAAGACCACGCATCGCTATAAATAATCTTTGGCCGGTGGCCACCAGCGGGGTCTCGCCAGCCCGTGGCCGGGAGCCTGGAAATATTTATTCCGAGAGGCTCCGGAGCGCGAGACGGAGGAGTTGGAGGTGGTGGGGAGGGTGGCTGAGGCTCTAGCTTCGGGTCCCGCGGACCGGGATACCTTTTCCATCCCGAAAATTGTTACTAAAAAACAGCCTTTCGCGAGGTGCCCCCGGGCCTCCCGCCTCCTTGCATTAATTATCCTCTGGGCCTTCTCAGTTCTTGTGCATGCTATGAAAAATAAAATCTATGCGCGTGTTTGTGTGTGGAGGTGGGTAGGGAACTGTTGCCCCGCGGGGTGTCCTCTGCCCCTCCCCCGCGGGCCCCAGATGCCGGGGCTCCGGTAAGCCTCATCCAGAGATGTGCGCCCTAAGAGAGATGTCTCGTGTGGCTCCCGCAGGGTTCTGGCTTCCAGTCATCGCGGAGGGAGAAGTATGGCAACGTATTCAAGACACACTTGCTGGGGCGGCCGCTGATCCGCGTTACTGGCGCAGAGAACGTCCGAAAGATCCTCATGAGTGAGCACAGCCTCGTGAGCACTGAGTGGCCGCGCAGCACGCGAATGCTGCTGGGCCCGAACACAGTGGCCAACTCCATTGGCGACATCCACCGCCACAAGCGCAAGGTAAGAGCTCTGGACCCAGAGCCCGGAAACCGTGCTCTGACCCTTTTCTTCTTGGGGTAAGGAGCTCTTCGAGACCTGGGACCGTCTCCACCCGAATCTGTTCTCCCACTTGTGCATCGTCCTGAAGGTTTTCTGCCTAGACAGCTGCGATCCCAGATCCAGGGCCTGCACAGGCCTCCTGGTCGGCCCTCTTGCTGACCCACGGCTGGCCCAACGGATGGCTGTTTGAGGGGTGGCTTGGGCAGAACTTGAACATGAGGACATTGAGGCCTGTAACGCCTGTTCTCATCGTGCTCGCCAAAAGTGGAAAAAGAACAGGGCGGGCAGTGGCCAGCGCAACCCTTTTTTGTCATGGTCCCCCGGGAATTCCAACGGATCAATCTAAAATCAAACGTAGCTTGCCTGCCACAAGTTGCTTTAATGGCGCTGCAGACAGGCGTTGGGGGAAGGTGGGGGCACCTTGTGGGCAGCGGTTGCTGGGCCTGTGAGAGGGGCGAAGTGAAATTTGGGCCATTACGCGCCAGGGTCTGTATAGTGGGGGAAGGGCGAGGGGTGGGAGAGCAGCCGCGGCGCGGCAGGGGATCAAAGCGCACCTACCCACTCCCATAAAAAGGAAGAGAAAGTGGGTGTTTATCCTGTGGATTTCCCGAGCGCCTAGAGGAGGCGAGAATGAGGAGAGCCAGCGCGTTCGGAGCGAGCCTCCCCGCCCCCTCCCGGGGCTGAGCCGCCGGCGCGGCAGCCGGGCGGGCTCAGAGCGCGGGCGGCACGTGCTGTTTGAACTGCAGTAACCCGAAAGCTGAGCCGCGGGCGGGCGG
Organism: Noctilio leporinus; assembly: GCA_004026585.1. Taxonomy (NCBI): domain Eukaryota; kingdom Metazoa; phylum Chordata; class Mammalia; order Chiroptera; family Noctilionidae; genus Noctilio; species Noctilio leporinus. Next base: position 36,654 of record PVIW01000908.1, on the reverse strand, counting down.
GGAGCGAGCCTGTGGGCTTCAAGCGTCCAGAAGGGGGTGGGGGAGACTGCAAGATCTCTCCTCCTTCCTTTTTTTTTTTTTTTTTTTTTTAAATTGAGTCAGAGGACTCGCCCAGGTTTGAAACCTATAGGAAACCGTGAGGCAGCCTCTCTGATCTCTGGAAAGGTTGGCAGAGCCCAGGAAAGGGGAGGGGGCAACTGTGGGCAGCCTCCTCTGCCAGAGAAGGCAGTGCGTGAGGTGATCTGGCAATGAAGGAATTAATTTTATAGTATTAGATGCTTCTGAACGACCTGTGAAGAGTAGTTGTCCGTAGCAGACAAAAAGAAGAAAAACAGCTTGGAGTGGACTGGTCTGCTCATACCCACAACGCCCCTCCTCCCATGAAACATGTATTTCAGGGACTGGAAAGTGGCGGGGGGTGGGGGGGGGGCGTGTCCTAAAATCGTCTTCCTTACCTGTCTCACCTGGCAGGAAGCCTCTAACAGGGCCTGGGGTCAGTTGGAGGAGGATGGTTCTAGGAAGTGGCTGGGAGGGGGCTTTTAGGCTCAGGAATGGGGGCTTTGAAACTAGGGTGGCACTTTCTTTTTCTTAGTCTTTGTGACTCCACCAAATGCTCATACCAAAGAATGAGGAGAGAGCCTAAGACTCAGAAACCCAGCTCTAAAGACTGTGATTACCTCTCATTTTATTTTTATAGAGGCTTCCACGAGAAAGTAATTATTTTCCCCTTCTCACAGAAGGGAACACTGAGACTCAGGGAGGTTGAGAGACTCCAGATCAAGAGATAGGCAAAGGCAGGTGGCGCCTTCAACATTTCTCTTTGGGAAAGAAATCTTACTGGGCCACCAAGCAGAGCACTGCTCAGCCCTGCCCTCCTGGAGCTGCGAGGAGCAGGAGGGTGGGAGTGGAAGGGGTTGCTAGGAGGAAGAAGGCTTGGTCCAGACCAGTGTGTGAGACCCTACAGATGCGGAGAGCTGGGTTGAGGCTGTTGCCTTGTGGTTTCCCCGCCCTCTGCCTGACTTGGCCTTGGATCTCCAGGTGGGGAGGGCCTGCTTGAAAAGCCCCAAGGTTTTGGCCTACATTGTGCGTTTGGGAATGTGGAGGAGGAAGGAGATGGCATAGATGACTGATGTCAGCGGGCTACACAGGGAAGGTGGGTGCTGCTGGGGTGGGGAGCAGCCAGAATGCAGTTCCTCCTCACGCAGGCTTGGGAATCAACGTGCATGCTAGTTGCGTGCTTACTATGTGACATATGTAAAATGGGTTTTTCCGCAAGTCTCTCTAACTAGTTTTCCATGAACTTAAGTTTACTGAATTAAATAGACAGCCTTGGGTTAGGTATAAACATAAGAGCAGGAAATTTGGTCCTCAAGAAGCAGAGTTTAGCCAGAGGAATGAGAGGAGAATACTCAGGGCACATGTTGGTCCTGGAGAGATGGGCCCATCTGTGGGGCCCAATGACACGTGGACCCATTGTGCCCAGGTTGGGGGCTGCCAGGTGCCACTCAGTCTGCCTTACCCAGCTCACACTGTAGTTAGGGTCATGGCTGGAGAGTGGGCTGCTGGGCCAGGCCTAGGCCTGGTTAGGATGCATTCACAGGAAGTGAGGTCCAGGTTTGCTAGGGCCCAGCTGGCAGAGGAACTAGGAGCTTCACAATGTTTATTGGGGCTGGTGGTCCACCCCTTCCTTGGGAGGTCTGACCTGATGTCTGTCCTAGGAAGGGGCTCCTCACAACCATCTCTGCCTCCAGGTGTTTGCCCTGGCTGCCCTAGGGACAAGAGGAGTGGGGTTGCCAGGGAGAAAATTAAGAAAGTCTTGCTCAGTCTAAAAGAGTCCTCTCTGGAAGCCGGGCCTGTGTCTTTATAGCCACCACCAAACTGTCCCACTTCCTTTGTTATCTTCCCTTACCTGCGTGACTCTGGTTGATGGAGAAGGGCCCCCAACACTTTTCTTTTAGTGTGCACAGAGGCTGCAGTCTTGTCCTGGAAGGGTGTGTGGAGTCTCATAAGGGTGATTGAGGGGAGGGAGGATTGTCAGAGATATGGAGAGGTTGGGGATACTTCTTGAAGCCTCCAGTGCCTGCCTCACATACCAGGATCAGACATTTCTCCTTTTCCTTCCCAGATTGGCCTGGGCCTCTTTGCACCAAGAGGCCAAAAGCTTCAGGGCATCTGAGACAATGGCCTTCCCAAAACTTGGGGAGCATCCCAGGGGACACGCTTGGCCTGGGACCCATGGACTAGAGGGACCCAGTAGTAGTCTTCCTGCCCCTCCTACCCAGACTCCTGGCTACAAGGACCTCTGCCCAGGATGAGGTGGAGCAAGAGCTCCCCAGGCTTTGGAGGTGGGGATTAAGTGACCCGTCATCCTCTTCTCACCGACCTGGCCTTTGGACCCCATCCTGGGTGGGGGTGGAGGGTAGGTTCAGCATTGATGCAATGCCCTCAGAAACCCTGTGCGCTGGGGTTTCTGTTGGGGTGGAGAGGCCAGGAAGTGCTCCAGTAGGCAGGCAGAGCCAGGAGGGCCTGTGGTTGCAGGACACTAGGGATGCTAGCCAGGATTATCTCTAGGTGGCCTCTCAACTAGTGCAGAGCCTCTGATTTCAAAGTCATGTCCACTAGGCTCTGCACAGGGGCAGAAGTTCCCACCTGTATTGAATGGGAAGGCTGGTGGGATCAGCAGGCAGCCTTGTTATGGGGAGGGCTCCTGCCACAGACTTTTGTTCCATCAGCTGAAGTCCTTCACCCAAAAGTTACTGTAGCACCAGCTGGTGGGCACGGGGACCACTGAGGGGGCAGGTAGCAGGAGCGGATGTCTCTGAAGGTCAATCGGGGAGGGAGCCCACAGACAGCCACTAGGGCGCCTGGGATGGGTGCCTCCCTCTGTGTGTCCTTGTGCCAAACAGTGGGAGGGTGGATTGTTGGGGAGGAGGGCCATCCCTTCCCTTTTCCCTCCATTCTGTGTCCTTCTCCCAGAGTGGGGAGGGGTCTGAGCCTCTGATGCTGATGTGTTTGCTCACTCTCCCAGCCTTGGGAGACAGGGGTGGCCTTGGTGCAAAATGTGTGTGTGTGTGTGTGTGTGTGAGAGAGAGAGAGAGAGAGAGACTAGCTGGTGTCTGATTTGGCCCAGAGCCCCTTAAGCCACTGATGTATCCATTCCAGGTTCCCCAGGCAGAAGGGCAGGGGTTGGGGATGTGTCTCCTGGGGCTGAGAAATGCTGAATGCAAAACAGAGTAACCAGAACAGCTGGCTTCACCCTTAGAATAAACTTGGGCCAGAGAAGAGGGTCCTCCTCAGGTTCTAAGATACATTCAGAGCCTCCAGGATGGGTAGAGGGCCATTTGACTGGGCTCAGAGTGGTGAATGGCAGGGGATTCAGGGACCGTGGTTAGTGTGGCCAGTCATGCCCTGGGTTGTGACCTTAGCCAGCCCTCCCTCTTTGGTCCTCACCTTTCTGAGGGGGTTTTACTGTGGCTGGAAGAGGAATGAAGGGGTGCCCCTTTTCAGGCTCTGTGGCTCTGTCAAGTGCTGCCCTCCTCTCCCTCATGGGTGCTTTTGTTCTGTGTGGAAGAGTTAGGGGAGATCGTGAGAGCTGGAGGCAAATGGGGGACAGGTGCTCTGTTTCCACAGATGCTGGAAACCCAGAGGGGCATGCACAGGCTGGGAGGTCCTGACCAGTCTCTCCCAACCAGGGGGCCTGCATAGAGGCAGCCAGGGTGAAGTCAAGGCCCATTGGAAATGCCAGACAGCTGGGGAGATGACGTCTCCCTCGTCCTCCCTCTTACTTGAGTATAAAGTACACACCTTGGCGTCACCCCTGTGCTGTGCGGGCAGCTGCCTCAGTGGCTGCCTGCCCTCTGTTATTCTTTCCACTCCGCAGGCCACGGCTCCGGTGGCTTGGCCGGGTGGCCTGCCCAGGCCCCCACCCTCCTGGGCAGCTGCTTCCATTCCTCCCAGTCTGAGTCACTGGCCCAGGGAGTGGGTTCCCTCTCTGGCTCGTTCTGCTCCTGAGGTCTGTCCATCCATAGTGGCCAGCAGAGAAGGAGGAGGTTATCTCGCTGGGCAGATCAGCATGCAGGATCATGGGGGCTCCGTGGGTGACTTCCCTCCCAGGGGTACTGGGTGAGAGGCAGAAGGTAGAGGGGGAGTTTGTAAAAACAATTATAGGCAACTTGAGCCTTGACAAGCCCCTTGGTGGTGCCCCCCTCCTTCCGCTTCCCACCTCATTGTAGAATCATCTGCCACTCAGGGGAGAGAGATGTGGCCTCTTGAGCCAGGAGTGTTGGTGAAACCCACACAGGTAGGGACAGGGTTTCCTAGCACATCCGAAAGGCAGGAGCCCAACCTGCCCCCAGCCTGTGCCTAGAAGTTCCCAGGTCTCCCTGATCCCCTGCTTTCATTCTCCCAGACACTAACCTGGTGGGAAGTCCGTACCTGTTGCTCCCTCTGCAGGACTTTTCCTCTCCCAGAAGGAAAAGCAACCCCAGAGCTGCTTCCTGATGGCCTTTGTCCTGCATTCTTGGCTCACTTTTGGGAATTCCAAGGGATGCCCCAGAAGGGGACAAAGCAGCCCTGGCTCCTGTTACTGTTGTGGTCAGGCAAGGCAGCTCTAGGGGACAGGAATCTTTCCTCTCTGCACACTGAGTGGCTCCTCCGGGCACCTTCCCACGTGCCCGAGCCCTGACCCCGCCTGCCCCATTGCAGCCTCCCTTTGCCCTGGCCAGCACCTCCGCCTCCCCCTGGCCCATGTGGTGGGCGGGGGTTTCTAGGCTGTCCCTGCTTCTGGAAGTCCCTGAGTTGTCAGCCCTGGGTCCAGCCCCAGGGATGAAGGCCTGGCATTTTCCCGGTGCCTGGGAGGCCCCAGTGCTTAGTTCCAATCCTGGGCCAGCAGCAGGGCATGGACTTGGTGACTTCTGAGCAAAGCCCCTTGGTCCCAGAGTGCCCCAAACCTGCCTTTGTGTGGCTTCTTGTTCTGGTAGCTTCTCTACTTTAGGGTGGTGGGGGAGGGGCAAAAAGGATGGGGGGCTCTGAGGAGAATCAGAAGACACCCAGGTAAAAAGGGATTCCAGGGAACATCCAGTTAGATCTCTTGATGGTTGCTGCTGGCTGCTGTTCACTTTTCAGAAGCCCCAGCCCTGGTGGGGGCTGCAGGTACAACGTGTTGGTGGGCTTCCTGGGGACATTTCAGCTCCTGACGTTGCTCAGAACCCCTTCCGACCCAGAGGTGAGGTACGGACCACCTGCCTTTGGAGAGGCTTTGCTCAGTCTCAGGTCTCCTTGGGTCCTCCCTGCCCTCCTTGGCCCCGGGCTTTAGGAGAAGCTATTCAGGTGGCTATCGCTAGAGGGCGCAGGGAATGCAGCCTCTGCGACAAGGCAGGGCGGGGCTTGTCATGGGTCCTGTCTGGCTATGCGTGGGGTTGCACTGGGGGCCCTGAGAGCTCCCCCTTCGGTAACCCTGAGATGCCCCCCGCCCCTGGCCAGGTGGCCCATGTAGGTTGTGTGAGTGGGGGCCTGGCAGGCACTTATCAGGTAACTTGTGCGATGCCAGATTCTTAGGCTTCTTTGAGGGGATAGCATCTACTTAGGGACATCTGGATACTGGTGTTTGCTGTGTACATTGAAAGGAAAAAGAGGTCACCTGGCTCAGCATCATCATTTCATAGATGAGGAAACTGAGGCCAAGGGGGTTGAAACTCACGTGCCTGGGTTCCCAGCTGCATCTCAGAGCCCAGCTGGCTTTGACTTTGGCCGGATCTAGTCAGTGTGGCCTCTGCCCTGTTGCCCACTTCACATGCCCACTGCTGGGCCCATGTCTCCCTTGTGCTGGGAGCGCTGGCCACCCCTGCTTTCCTTCGTTCCCTCCACGGCAGTGCCCCTCAGCCTGCCCTGGGCTGGCTGACTCTGGGCCACGTGTGGCCTCCCTGACCTTGCTTGTCCCCATTTCCAGTCCACCCAAGGCCTGTAGCCGCCGTTATCTTTCTGCTCCCCTGATAAGCCTGCCTGGCTGCCACGTGCCACTTTCTGCTCACCTCTGTGAGCTCTTTACTGCTCGGGAAGCCCCTTGGTTGGCTGGCATTGGACTCTGGGGATAGGGCTCCCACTCCTACCCCCCTTGGCTAAGAGCTAAAAGTGGAATCCTAAGGACACCAGGGTAGAGGCAGTGACAGAGAGCATCGCCTTTATCTATAACCCTGTGAAGAGTGATGGCACTGAAGACCCCCCTGGAAATTCCTTGGACCCCAAACTGAGCAAGGTGTGAGTGACCAGTCCAGGCGTGGGCTGCCCTTGGTCACCTCCCATCATCCTTCTACCTTTCAGCGGTCCCTGAGTAGCAGGAGCAGCCCCAAACAGTGCGGCTTCTTTGCCCCTCACCGGCGGCCTCCTTCCCTCCCTCCCTCCCTCTGCCCACCGGGAATTTCGGAATGAAAGTGCTATTGTGAACGCCTGGCTGGGCCACTGAAGGACCAGCACTGTTATTTCTGCAAACCAGCCCTCCCATTAGCCATGCAGGGCCGAGGCCAGGAAAATGTTACCTTTTCCTCCTCGAGCTGACTGCAGGGGAAATTCTCACATTTACAGTTTGTGCGGTGGTTGTGTTTGGGGGGCAGAAGGGGAGGGCGGGCGCGTGTGTGTGGTTTGCATGGAGCGATGGAGGGGCTGGAGGAATATTCATCTCCTTCCCCTGGGCGGCCCCTCCCCCCTTCCCTATGACCTTCCCCTTGGTGCCGGTGGGAGGGCACCCCCCTCTCTGCTCCAGACTGGAGGTGGGGGCAAATGGAGGTTGTTGGTTACAAGTGAGACCCACAGGCCATCAGCAAATAAACCAACATCCTCCCCTCTCCTGTAACCAGGGCAGCAGCGTGGTGTGAGGGCATCTGGGTGAGGAGAGGCGGGAGGGGTTGCTGAGGCCTCGGGAGGACTGAAAGCAGGGGAGTGGGCAACAGGAGCTCAAGGGCGACTTAAACTGGACCAGGCCACTGCAAGGAATTAAAGGGGCTTCTGTTTGCCTTGGTCATCTTTTGGGGTGGAAAGCCTTGTCCCCATCCTCCTGCCTCCAGACCTGACCACACTGAAGACATTTTTTCTTTTTTTAATTTTATTGTTGTTGTATTACATTCATCCCCTTTTTGCTCCCCTCTGTCCCCCTCCCCACCCACCCATTCCCCCCAAAGTCAATCCCACCTGTTGTCCATACACTGAAGACATTTTGATGCCACAGCTGTTAACTAACTCCCTAGGATCTTCACCTAGTAGGTGGTTCACAGAGGGTGAGAGCAGATTTGCATCTCAGGAAGTCCTGCTTGCAGTCTAGCCTCAGGCTCTCTTGTTCTCCCACTGGTGGAGTAGAAGAGCCACCTTCTGTTTTCCTCCTCTTCCCTGTCCAATCTGCTTCTCATTGTTCCGCTCCTCCAGGCACTTCTGCCCTGTGGCCTGAGAATTTGGGAATGGGCCACTGCCTCCCCTCCAGTCTTCTCTGTGTTGTCCCCCCATGGCTGGTAAAGACAGCTACATCGCCTGTAGGCCTGTTGGCAGCTGGACTGCCCAGTCCCCAGGGCTTTGTTTGGAGTACATGCTTTTCCAGGGGTCGAGACAGAAGGTGATAGCTCAGGTCACCCTGTGAGGGTCTGAGAGGTGGAAGGGGAGCTTAGAGTGAGGACCTGGAGTTTTCCCTCATCACAGTCGTGGGACCTGTGCTTCAGCTGGACCCCTGGGAGCCTTGTGGGCAGCCCCAGCCCATCTGACCAGCTTGTCCACCTCTCTGCCCTCCAGGTATTCTCTAAGGTCTTCAGCCACGAGGCCCTGGAGAGCTACCTGCCCAAGATCCAGCTGGTGATCCAGGACACGCTGCGAGCCTGGAGCAGCCGTCCGGAGGCCATCAACGTGTACCAGGAGGCCCAGAAGCTCACCTTCCAGATGGCCATCCGTGTACTCCTGGGCTTCAGCATCCCCGACGAGGACCTCGGGCACCTCTTTGAGGTCTTCCAGCAGTTTGTGGACAACGTTTTCTCCCTGCCTTTCGACTTGCCCTTTACTGGCTATAGGCGGGTGAGTGCTGGGACCTGAGAGGAGAGGAGAGGAGAGGGGCATTCATGAACCCACCCTGAGGTCACTAGTCACATAGGCGAGGGTCAATGGGAGGACAGGGTGGAGCTGTCACCTGGTGGTCTCTGTGACTTAGAGGGAAAGTTCTTACAGGAATCCCTTACCCCACTTCACCTTGGGAGGAGGCTGTTGGTGGCCATGCCCTTCCTTTTTTCCCTTTGGGTGACAGGATGGTCCCCTTCTCTACACAGGGCATTCAGGCACGGCAGACCCTACAGAAGGCCCTGGAAAAGGTGATCCGGGAGAAGCTGCAGTGCACGAAGGGCAAGGACTACTCTGACGCGATGGACATCCTCATTGAGAGCAGCAAGGAGCATGGGAAGGAGATGACCATGCAGGAGCTGAAGGTGGGTCCTCCCAGCGGGCAGCACCGGTGCCCATGCTCCACATGGGGGCTGCCCCCGGGGGTGATGGCGCAGCCCCTTCAACTTAGCCTTGTCCCGGTCCACTGGGCCTGCTTCCGAGTGGCTGCTGTGGCCGTCCTTGCCCTGGGCTGGGGGCTAACCTGGACCTTGTACCTCCCTGCTGTGCACGTGGTCTGATGGGAGGGCAGAAGCACCTCTGATGGGTGGGGCTTCCCTTTCTTTCCCCACGACTTGCTCTGCACCCAGTCTTGGTTGTGAATGTGTTCCCATAACTCTCCATCCCCAGCCTTTTTATCCCACCCACAGTCCTACCCACCATTTTGGAAAATATGTGAGAAATTGGCTCTCAGCCATCTCTGAATGGACTAATAAGCATCAGTGACTTTTGTCCTACCCTCTTCCCCTCCCCCAGTCTTCAGTATTTCCGGGCATTTTAATGATCCTAGTAGCCCTGAGAGGCCACCTAGGGAAACTCAGACTCAGAAGGGGAAGCCACCTGCTTGAGCACGGCCCAGTCCTTGGAGAAGAGCTGGGGAGATTGGGACCTAACTCAGTGGTCCTCCAGTCCAACCAGCCTTTTCAAATTGATGGCATTTGGCACCTCCCGGGCTGCCTGGCACTGACGAAGTCCAGTTGGGCTGCGGGTGCCAAGACTGTCCACCCTGGGCTCTGAGAAGAGCTTCTTGCGAGCCCTTTTTTAGGGTGGGTATCCACCTGAAAGTGGATCCATTTAGTTCATCCTGGTTGAGGCTCTGCTGAGCACGCTTGCCATGTCCTGGCGGAGACGTGGGGCGGACTTCCCACCCGCCATCTTTGCCTCCCCCTCATCTGGCTTCAGTTTTGTTTTTCCTGGGGAGCGAAGAAGGAGCCCAAATGACTCTGCCATTTCACAGGAAGTTTTTGACCCACAGGTGATGCCATGGCAAGCAGGGGGCCCAGGTCCTGTCACTCCTCTCAGGGCCTGGCATCCACATTTTCAAATGCAGGGCTTGGAATGACATGACTGGCTGAGGTCTTTCCATGGGCCCCCCATGGCCCCAGTGTCTTGCTCCCCAGGGTCCCCTGGAGGGTCCCCTCAACTTTCTCACTGCATTTCTATCCCAGGTCCATCTGGCTGTGGCCCCAGACTGCCTCCCAAACCCTGATGTCCTTCTGGGGGTGAGAAGGTTGGGGTTTTGACCCTGAACCCCCACTCCACCCCCACTCACCTGCATAGTGCCTGGCTCCTTGGGTCTCTTTCTTCTTTTCCGTGAGCTCCCTGCGCTGATTGGGGTGCCCAAAATCCAGCAGTGAGAAATGGCCCAGCCCTGGGGGGCTTCCATGCTAGAGCCTCTGCCCTCAGCTGTTGCAGTTTTATCTACAGCCAAATTAGGGCACTGACACTCTGGCCTGTGCCCATTGTGGCCCAGATGCCCCGGCAGCAAGAGGCTGGGAGGAAGCAGGCAGGGCAGCTAGACGAGCCTGGGGCCGAGGGGGGTGCTGGCAGAGCGAGGTTGCCCCAGGCTGAGCCTGCGGCCAGTGGGATCCATAATGGTGCCTCTCCTCTCTGCGCTGCAGGATGGGACTCTGGAGCTGATCTTTGCTGCCTATGCCACCACTGCGAGCTCCAGCACGTCGCTCATCATGCAGCTGCTGAAGCACCCAGCCGTGCTGGAGAAGCTGCGGGAGGAGCTGCGGGCCCACGGCATCCTGCACAGTGGCGGCTGCCCCTGCGAGGAGGGCTCACTGCACCTCGACACTCTCAGCGGCCTGCACTACCTGGACTGCGTCATCAAGGAGGTCTTGCGCCTGTTCACACCCATTTCTGGTGGCTACCGCACCGTGCTGCAGACCTTCGAGCTTGACGTGAGGCTGGGTGCTCAGGGCTGGGCCTCCGGGGGCCCATGGGAGCACGAGCTTGGGTGGGGTGGGCTGTGCATGGGAAAGACCAGCATCCCCCCTCGGGTACCTTGTCTGATGGGGAGACACCCCTCTTTTCAAAGGTCTTTCAGTCTGGTGAGAGAGACCCAGTCCCAAATGCTGGGTCAGATGAAGCCAGCCTGGGTGTCATGTATGAAGTTGCATGTGGACGTTTACTGGGCTAACATGCAGAAGGCTGCTGGCCAGGCCGGCGGGACCCCAGTAGGGTACCTTTAGGAACATCTGGATGGGGGGCTGGCAGGCGGGAAGTCCTGGGTCCTCTCTGATGTCTGCCAGCCCTCACTCCCCTCCTCTCCACAAATCTTGTCTCCAGGGTTTCCAGATCCCCAAAGGATGGAGTGTCATGTACAGCATCCGGGATACTCATGACACAGCGCCTGTGTTCAAAGACGTGGATGTGTTTGACCCTGACCGCTTCAGCCAGGCTCGGAGGGAAGACAAGGATGGCCGGTTCCATTACCTCCCTTTTGGCGGTGGTGTCCGGACCTGCCTGGGCAAGCACCTGGCCAAGCTGTTCCTGAAGGTGTTGGCTGTGGAGCTGGCCAGCACGAGCCGCTTTGAGCTGGCCACCCGGACCTTTCCCCACATCACCTTGGTTCCTGTCCTGCACCCCGTGGACGGCCTTAGCGTCAAGTTCTTTGGCCTGGACTCCAACCAGAACAAGATCCTGCCAGAGACGGAGGCCATGCTCAGTGCCACAGTGTAACAGGGCCCGGCCCACACCCCGGCCTCCGCCCCGCCAGGCCCTGGGGTGGGAGGCAACAGAAGGGTAGAAACCTGTGTGTGGGAGGGGGCTGGAACCTGGAGAAGAAGAAGCGACCCCCATACCTTACCCTCTCGTTTTTCCTTTCCTGGCAAACCCTACCCAAAGCCAAAGGGCCCCTGTTCTGTTGGGGGCCTGACGGGGCCCTCCTCCTGGCTCCTGCTTCTCCCAGCCTCTCTCCAGTCTCCACCAGCTTAGCTCCTGGGACAGGGCATGGCTGGGTGCTCCGCATGCCCATTGCAGTGTTAAATGCCAGCCAGCTCATGCTGCAGCATTTGCGTATGATGTTCCCAATCAGTCCCTCCCCTCCTATTTCATTTGGACCCTTTTAGTTTGAGGTCAGCCCCTTCAGTGCCCCTCCCGCTCCTGCCTCTGCTCAGACCGAGGCATGCGCCCCTCGGGCGTGAGCTGGAGGAACAGCGAACACCCTGGTGTAGGACTCGAGTCACCCTTGGTGGGGGTGGGGCTGCTGCCAGCCTAGAGGGGTCCCACCCTCTTTTTTGCCAGTTTGGACATTTGAAATTACCTATTGCTGCTACTTTTTCTTCCCTCTGACTCTGGGGCAAAGGAGCTCCAGGCCCTATTCCCCCAGCATCTTCCTGGTGGCCCTGGGCATGCACACAGCACTGATGTCCCCGCCTTCACTTCAGGTGGCCTTGACTCCACTCTGCTCCTGCTGTTACACACACCCCGCAAGGCCCTTGGCTCCTATTTATTCAGATATAACCGAATTTTGGTGTTACTGGGGACTGGAATTGTACCTCCTCCGTCCCCTAGCCTCCATCCCAGCATCCTGGGACCAACTTCTGCGAGTGACCCAGCTCCCCTAGGCTCCAGCCCTTCTGTGGGTTCAGCCTCCACTGGACCTCTGGGGTGAAATCCAGCACCTCTGCCTTTATCCCCTGGCAAGGATGGGGAGTGGCCAATGGTGTCCCTCCCTGCTCTGTCAACATGGGGATTCAGGGGCTGCCACCATCTCCTGCATGGTCACTGGTCTTCCTGGTGCCCCCCACTTGTCTATGGAGTACAGGCAAGGATACGGGTTCTTTCTTCTGACAGGGAGTAAGGGCCTCTGCTGTCCCTTCCTTAACCTTCTCCCTTTGCCCTTGGAAAGGTGTCCTTGAAGTCCCTTCCCACCTCTATTCCACTGCCTGCTTAGCCCAGCTCAGGGGTGTGGGGACGAGATGAAAGCCAGGGGAGGTGAGCGTGGGAGGCAGCCCTTCCTCAGATCTGACTCGGGCCTCTGCCCTGGTCTCGAGGCAGCTGCGGGGGGCTGCAGGAGCAGCTGAGGAGGGTACGTGTGATTTGTCAGAAGTGATTTGCTTGAAGATTGGCCAGTCAGGGATGACTGGGGCAAAGAGAGTAGCTTCTGCCACCAGCATGTGGTGTGTAGGCAGTTCGGGATGCCCGGCCCCAGGAGCTGGTTTGGGCCTTTGATGAGTCTTCGGTGATTTTGTATTTTCAGATGTCTCTTGGCTTTCTGTGTTTCTCTATTGGATTTTGATGTTATAAAAGCGGTGAATCCTCTTTCAAAGAAAATCAAAAACATACAAAGATGCAGTACGTTGATCCTTCTAATTGCCTCTGAGAGGTGACTGCTGTGACGGCTCGGGGTCCCCTTTGATGGTGCTGAGCGGACAGAGGGCACCCCAACTCTCATCTCTACTCGTTCTACTCATGTCCCGCTGTGGGTAGACATCATGGGCAGGGGCTCACGCCCCAGGCTGTGCTACAGCCCCCATTCTCAAGGGTTTCATTTGGTTGCTACTTTTTCACTATTAAAAAATGTGGAGCAGGTATTACTGGCAAACAATAGAAAATTTGAAAAAATGAGCAACATCTTTCAATCTCTCCACATTCTCTAAACAGCAAAAATAGGGAAAGACTCATCAAAGTTTGCAAACTATCTGCAGGTGCACCAGAATTGGTCACCCACCAAAAAGCCCAGGGTCTGGAAGGTTCATGCCATGCCTTCAAGCTAACCCAGCTTGCCCCGAACCAATTGTTCTTGGCCAAGTATCTAAGAATGCATCCTTGTGGCTTCAGAGAGGAGGTGCACTGGGCCTGGCCCTGGCAGGGGTTGGGGGCCAGAGGGCTCTGGGAGCCCACAGTGGCCCTTCCATTTGGGATAATCGGCTTGGGAAGGGCAGGGAAAAGGCTGAGAAGGATTCCTGTGAGGGAGGAAAGAAGGATCATTTGCCCTGCTGGGTTTCAAGGTAACAATAATAGAAATGAAGAAAGCTCTTGATTGGCTGGCTGAAGGGTTCCAATGTTGAAATCCAAACATCTCTCCTCTATGCGTCCATCTGTGTGTGCGCTTGTGTGTAGGTTGTATAGACGTAGCATTAGATGGGTGGTGGTTTTTCACTTACCATTCCTAACTATTGTAACTTGACATTAAAAAGATAGAACCCCTCAACATTTTTCCTGCCATGGGCTTGCAGATTGAAGCACTTTGTACGTTGGGCGCTGGCGTTTGTGTTCTGGGCACCATCCTGACCCTGCCCAGGTTGCTATAATATTATTTTATACACGAAACTTTTTTTCATAAATGTTATAATTTTGTGTCTGTCTTTATAAACTATTATAAGTACTATTTTTGTTATAATTCAAAATAGATATTTAGTATAAAGTTTTTGCTGTTAAATATTTGTTATTTAGTAAGATATGAATTTTTCTCTATTATAAACATGGTTCAAAATATTAATATGTTTTTATCACAGTTTTAATATTGAGAAAGCAGTTGTGTATTCTGTCTTGATCTGAATCTGGTGCCGTATGAGTGTTTCTGCTGTCATGTGGTCTTAATCTGTATATAATATTCCATGTTGCATATTAAAAATGAATGTTGTGCATTTTGTGATTTTGAAAGTACTCGATGTGGCTCTTTTATAGGCTTCCATAATAAACTGTGGGGACTCACTCTCGTTTGGCTGTCCAGTCTCTGCCTTCCCTGCCTCACTGAAAGGGTCCCCCCCGCCCTCATCCCCCGCCACCCACATTCCCTTCAGCAGCACCCAATCCTACCTGCCAGACAGGAAGTCCTTCCTGGAGACATTTGTCCTGTGAGACCAGCCTGGCATTGCCTGTGCGTAGGCACAAAGCAGCCTGTGCTGTGTCCTTCCACAAGTAGGTTCCCCCTGGGAGAGAAAGATGTGACTGGAAGGCCACTGGCCCCAGGGGCGTGTCAGGGGTGGGGCAGCTGGAACTGGCCCTCCGGCAGAGTGTGGCCATGACCGCCTGGGCTTGGTGTGTCAGTGCTGGACACGGCAACCCAGAGTGCTTGGAGCCTGTCCTCAGAGTATGTCACACTTACCCTGATGTCCACTGACACATGGCGAATTGAGGAGCAGAATTCAGGTCCCCTGACTCCTTACCTTGGGAGTCACAGGCACTTCTCAGAGGCTGTCCCATGGGGCTAACAGATCCCCTGATCAAATATGTTTGGGGAAGGGGTTAAACAGAGGTGGTCAGATTCCTTCACTGCAGGATTCTTGGGACCCAGCGCCTGAGGACAGACAGGTGTGCTGAAGGGCAAGGTAGTGTAGAGTGGATGCAGGTTGTAGGGCTCCCTAAGCCTGCCTGATAACCAGACGTGTGATCCCTGCTGATTATCAACTGCAAAAGCTGCTCAGCAACCTGTCGCAGAGCGTGACAGCAAGACCAGCAAAGGTCACAACATCCAGCTCTGAGACAGTGAGGGATTGCAGGGGGGACAGAGGGCAGTGAGAGACAGAGCCGTGGCCCCAGGGCTGTACTGAGAACTGGGGAGGGCAAGTCCTCACAGGGCCGGCGCTGGTCGGGACCTCTGCCGTGGCCAGTCCCCTCCCCGCAGCCTGGGCAGGAAAAGCCTCCCCTGAGCTGGCCTGAGAAAGGCCTTTTTGTGGCTGCAGCATTTCTTTCTGAGCACAACATACACTGGGTCACAGGGCCTGGCCACCCAGAAGAGAAACACTAACATCTTCCAAAGAACGCCATCAGGGCGGGACAGTCAGCAAGCCCTGACCACTGGACCTTTGCCCTATGCTTTCTGTCCCATCTGCCCCCTTCCCGCTGCATCCAGACCTGCCCTCCTGGAATGCTGGCCCTCCCCTACCCACCGCGTCACCTTGCCCCTCCCCGCCCCCATGGTGCAGGGAGAGGAGCAAGGATGAGCCTTCCATTTCCTTTTTTAAGATTTTATTTATTTATCTTTAGAGAGAGGGAAAGGGAAGGAGAAAGAGTGGAAGAGACACATCAGTGTGTGGTTGCCTCTCGAGAGCCCCCAGCTGGGGACCTGGCCTGCAGCCCAGACGTGTGCCCTGACTGGGAATCGAACCGGTGACCCTTTGGTTCGCAGGCTGGTGCTCAATCCACTGAGCCTGGTGTAGCCAGAGCAAGTCCTTCATTTTCCAGAAGACAAAGTAGCGCCTCAGAGTGGCAGAGACTTTCCCATGGCGCACAGCACCGGACCACCTGCCCCTCCTGGCACGTGCCTGCTCTGAGGGGCTCCCTCCGAGGGAGATCTCCCGGGTTGGTGAGAGGCAGCAGTGAAACAGTCCGAGCCTCCGCCGGGAACCGTGCCAGCGGAAGGTAGTAGTTTTTCAGAGTGTGAATTCCATCTCTCCTGGTGGAATGTCCTGTGTGGCAGCAGAGGTGAAGGAATCGTGGTCCTCGGGCTGCCCTCCGTCTGACCGCCCTACCACAGGGTGGGAGGGCCCCGTGGGGCGGGTGGCAGGCTGTCATCGCCCGGCCTGTCCGTGCCTCTCTCCCGTGGGCCCTCGGGCCAGTGACGTTCGCCTGCTGGCCGGACTGCCAGCCCCCCCAGGGCTGGCTGCCCCCGGGATCTCCTGGCCTGGAAGGAGAACACAGGCCGTTGTGGGCAGGCAAACACGGCCGCTGTTTGTCCAGGGATTGGGGCGCCAGTTTGGAGGGAACTTGAAGACCGCACATTCTGCCACCTCCCAGCATTTTTCCAAAACAGCCTGCCCTTGGCTGGACCTGGCTGCAGGGGGTGGCTGGGGGCAGGGAAAAGCAGGGCCTTGGGGCCAGCTGGAGGAGGTGACCAGGTGAGGGCAGGGACCGAGCTTCGCCAGAGCCGGCCTGCTTAGCTGTGACATGCCTTGGAGGGGAAAGCAAGAGGGAGAACCACTGTGTGTGTGTGTGTGTGTGTGTGTGTGTGTGTGTGTGTGTTTGCGTTGGGGACTAAAGGAAAAACAAACCTGACTTGCCTCAGAGTCCTCAGATGGAGCCAGCCGGCCTCCATTTCTCACGGAAGCTCCAGGTGCCGAGCATGGCGTGGGGGCCCTGATGGTGAGAAGGTGGGCTGGGACGGGGGTCAGCTCCTCATCTCCCCCCTGACTTCCCTTTCTGCAGAAGAGACTGGTCTGGCTCAAGTTTCAGCCCCCACTGACCTTGCCCACTGCCAGGCCTCCCAGGAGACTTTTATTCCAGCCTTGGCCTCCTCTCAGTCATGAGGACCTCTCTTCTTTACCCGTGCCCTCACCATCACCGCCAAGCCCTGTGCTCTAGGACTCTGGTCTCCTCCACCTGATCCCCAGCCTGCAAACAGGTGAGTGACAGGAGAAGCCCACTAAGGCCTCCACGGAAGTGTGGCGCTGTATGCCACCCTGGAGGCTGTGTGAGGCACATGGGGGCTTCATTGGCTGGCAGTAGCCCACCTGAGGGGGGCAGGCTCCCTGGGAGGAAGTGCAGGTGGAACGGGAGGCAGGTGTGCCTGCTGGACTATGGCCCCTCCTTCCTGCAGAAGCCTTTCTCACCTTGCCTGGTGTAAACTCGACATTTTGGCAAGTCCTTCCTTCTCACAGTCTCCTCCTCTGGGACTCCAGCTTAGCATCCATCTGAGGCAAAAGGATAAAGAACGCACTGTGAATGGTGCCCCTTGGAGATGCGCAGCAAACGGGCTAACTGGTGCCCATAATTGCAGGGGTCACATAACTCCCCTCTGCAAGGGCCCTGCCCCAGTTTGAGTCACATCCCATTCCTCGGGAGAAAGGATGACTACCTCAGATTAATTGCACTGGGGTGTGGGGGAAAGGTGGTATTTGGTTCGCAGCCCAAAGCAGAGGTGGGAAGGAAGTGCTGGAGGGGACAGAACGCAGCCCAGGGAAGAGGGGAAAGACCTAGCCAGTTGGGCACTGTTGAAGTGATGTGCAGGGAGTAATGGCAGGGTGGGTGATGACAGATGTCTCAAGAGTGGTCAGGCTATTAAGTGGAATCCTTGGCTGCTTCCCATGAGGTTTGTTTTTTTTTTTTACATTACTAGGGTGTCAACTCTTCCTCCATCAAAACATAGTCTACTCTGCTCCCAAGGGCTTTGTGTGACTGCGTGTGTGTTTGATTTTAAAGTAACTATAGATTCACAGGAAGTTGCCATGATTGTCCAGTTGATCCTTGAGCAACACAGGTTTGAACTGTGTGGGTCCGCTCATATGTGGATTTTTTTTTTTTTTTTTTTTTTATTGTTGTTGTATTACATCCATCCCTTTTTTTCTCCCCTCTGTCCCCCTCCTGGATTTTTTTTTTTTTAAATGAATGTCTAGTTGGCCCTCTCTATCCCCAGGTTTCACAACCGAGGTTTATCCAACTGCAGATAGAAAACTATATTTTCCACCCTCAGCTGGAAATCTGCAGATGAGAAAGGCCGACTGTAGGCATTGTCCTCTGGTCTTTTATGCAAGAGACTTGAATGTCTGAGGATTTGGGCATTTGACAGGATCCTGGAACCAATTCCACGGGTACTGAGGGACCACTGTAGGTGAGTTTTGGGGGAGTCAGAGTTATACACAGATTTTCAATGGCACAGAGGCCGGTGCTCCAACCCCCAGGTTGCTCTAGGGTCGCCTGTATGAGAGAGGAGGTCCTGTGTACCCTTCACTCAATGGCCACTTCCATGATTGCAGTACAATATCCAAACCAGGAAACTGACATCGGTACATTGTGTGTGTATAACTTGATGCCATTCCATCACACCTGAAGATTTGTGTAATCGCCACCGCAGTCAAGAGACAGAATTATTTCATCATCACAGAGCTCTCAATCTTTATAATCACTCAACAACTCCCCCCACCCCTCCGCTCTTCCTTACTCGTGGCGACACTAATCTGTTCTCCATCGCTATAGTTTTGTCATCTTAAGGTTATGGAAAATGCATCATTAAGCATGTGATCTTCTAAGATTGGCTTTTTCACGTAGCCTAATGCCCCAAAGAGCCATCCAAATGATTGCATGTATCAATAGTTTGTTTTTGCTCCCGCACAGTAGTATGTGGCATGCATGTTTGCTTAACCTTCACTCGCTGAAGGACATTGGGGCTGGTTTCAGTTTGGGGCTATTTGGTAGTCCCTCTTTATCCCTTAGTTCTTTGCTAAAGTTTTCAATTTTTTCATTTGTTTTGATTCTGTTTCAAGAGCATTTGTCATGGTTCCTTGAAGCATTTTTATGTCGAATCCTTTAAAATCCTCATCAGAACATTTCTTCTTGTTGGGAGCCTCAGGTGATTGTCTCTTTTCATTCAAGCTGCGTTTTCCCCCCAATTCTCGCTACAATGAGTGATTTCTTCATTGGATCTTGTATGTTTTGGCTGTAATGTTAGGACACTCTAGGGTCTGAGTACATTTTCCATTCAAGTTGTCAGTCACTCTGTTTAGGTTTAACACGAAGGCTCTGGCTTAATTTTATGAGCTGTAGTTCCAAAGAAAATTGAATGTTCGGAGTGTTTTTCTGTTCCTTTGGTCTCCTTAATTTAGTTAGTGCCCTGAGGCTCCTGCTGGCTCTGCTGGTGCTGCTGGAGAGGGCAGAGGGAGCCTCTCCAGACTGGGGTGGCTGCTGCTCCTAGGTGGGGGAAGGAAGTCTGTCCTTCAGGGACAGAGCTCGGCAAGGGCTGGGCACCTGTTGCGGCAGGTTAGCCCCTGCCTTGAGCAAAGGAGAGAGTTTCCCAGGCTGGGTGGCAGTGGTGGCAAAGTCATCTTAGCTGGTGCCACTGGGACTCCTGGTGTCTCTGGCTGCGAATGGGGAGTAGCATGCCTGCAGGGTGAGACTACTTCCAGGCTTGGGTGACTCTCTTGATTATTGCAGCTATATTAGTCTTAAAGTTGGGTAGAATTACTCCATCTACATTATTCTTCTTTTCAAAATTGTTTTAGCTATGCCAATGCTCTGGTCTATATCTACAAAAACTTTTGCTGTGATTTTGATAGAAGTTACATTTTATCTGTATATCAATTTGGGGATAATGGACATCTTGGCAATCCAAGGCCAAGATGGGGAGAAATGGGGAGGGGACAGATGGAGACTAATGGTGTCCCAGAGGGAGGGGAAGGTGCTAGCAAGACAAAGAGGGGTGGGATGGGGTGGGAAACAACATTTAAGGGTAGAGAAGCTCTCAGGTGAAGTTACTGCTGCTCCACATGAAATTGTCTAAATTATTAATTCTCCCATCAAATTTAAGTCTACCATGTGCCAAGAGCTTTGTGCGACTCTATGACTGTGTGTGTGTCTATTTTTTAAAAATGTTTCATTTATTATTTTTAGAGAAAGTGGAAGGAAGAGAGGCAGAGAGGGGGAGAGACATCCATGTATGACTGCCTTTCACCTGCCTCCAGCTACAGACCTGGCTTGCAGCCTGGTTATGTGCCCTGGCTGGGAATTAAACCGGCAACCTTTGGGTTCGCAGGCTGGTGCCTTATCCACTGTGCCACCAGTCAGGGCATGTGTCTATTTTAAGCATCAAAACAAGGCTGAGCCCTGGCTGGTGTGGCTCAGTGGATTTAGTGCTGGCCTGTGAACCAAACGGTTGCCGGTTCAATTCCCAGTCAGAGTACATGCCTGGGTTGTGTGTGTTGGCAACCACACATTGGTGTTTCTCTCACTTTCTCCCTCCCTTCTCCTCTCTCTAAAAATAAATAAATAGATAAAATCTTCTTAAAAAGAAAAAGTAAAACATCTGGGTTCCTGAATACACAGGTGTTAAGGTTCACAGAAACAGACGTCCAGGGACTGGAGGCCAAAGAATGGGCAGAATGAGTGTCTCTGGGGACCCTAGGGTTTGTCACTTGTACAGACAATAGGAATGGGAGATGCTGAGTCCTTTTTACCTATTTCTTGAAGGCAGAAGAACCTGGCTGACATTGTGGTTTGCTTCTATTCTGCTGTGAAAACAATTAAAGTTGGAAATTCCCCCAACAGTCCTCCACCAGCTTGAAAAGCGGGCGGGGGAAAAAGTGAAATTCAATCAGATGTGGCAGGCTGACTTCTATTAAGAGACAGCACAGGCCAAGGAGTGGGTGTGGATGGTACAGAAGCCCTGGTCTCTTCATTTCTTCTGGCAATGTCCACCTTTCCTACCTCACTGGTTGCGTCCACAGGCACTTTCTTATCATCATACTCACTTCTTCATTTAGAACCTATTTCAGTGCCTTTGCATGGAGGAGGCGGCCAGAGAACAAAGAGGGGATGCTTGAACCAACTAGATTCCATCACCACCCTCAATCCCAACCACACTTCCAGACCATCAGGTCCTGCCCTAAGGCACCAACATCCTGATCACAGCCAGGAGGGCAGATTCCAGTTTCCTAAAAACAAACAAAAAAACCGAACCCTGACTGGTGTGGCTCAGTGGATCGAGAGCCAGCCTGCAAACCCAAAGGTCACTGGTTCGATTCCCAGCCAGGGCACATAACCAGGTTGCAAGCCAGGTCTCCAGCCAGGTCCGTAGATGGAGGCAGGTGAAAGGCAACCACACATTGATGTTTCTGTCCCTTTCTTCCTCCCTCCATTCCTGCTTCTCTAAAGATAATGAATCAAATTTATTTTTAAAAGGGGGACTATCTTTTGGAGCTGATGGCAAGAATGAAAAACCTTACCTATGCCGTTTCCACCCTCCTGTAGTGGGGTTGGGAGATGCTCCAGCGCCTTCCATGAGGGCTGTCAACTGGCCCTACCTCCCAAGGGATTCATGCCAACAGATGCCAAACTTGCCTTGTGGACTTGAGACACAGCCCACGCACCTTCTCCTGTTGTGATCCAGATGCCTTTTCTTAATTATTTCATTAGCCAGGTTTTGATTCTGTTTCATAACCTTCGAATAAGTTAATACCCCACTTAGGGTTGGCATTGGTTACAAAAAGCATTATAAACTTTCTTCCTTCCTTCCTTTACTTTTTGACCAAGAACTATTTATTTATTTTTGTATATTAGAAAAAGTGGAAATCCCTAATTTATGCCCTAACATCCACCAACTATTGATTTTTTTAATCCCAGTATTTTATTTTCTTTTTAAATGCCCTCCACCCCAAACCGTTTTGCCATGCAAGGACATGGCAGGAAGAGGACCACCTATGGGCCAGGAAGTGATCCCTCATCAGCCACCAGATTTGCCAGCACCTTGATCTTGGACCTTCCCCAGAATTATGAGGAAATTGAAACTTCAAAATGTGAAGACATTTGCCACTGTGGCAGGGCCCAGTCTCAATTCCTGACCCCTCTCCTAGGGCCTTTGGAGCACCTCTGTTGGGTTGCACGCATCAATTTTGAGTTGGCTTAATCTCAATTTTTCTTTTATCACTTAACTCATCTCCTTTGGCAACCACCCACCTGCTTTATCTACATCTTTGTTTTTTTATTCATTTAGTTTGTTTTGTTTTTAGATTCCACATATAAATTAGATCATATGGTATTAGTCATTCTCTGATTGACTTATTTTACTCAGCATAATTTCCTCTGGCTTCATCCATGTTGCCACACATGACAAGATTTCATGCTTTTTTTTAATGCTGAAAAAGCTTTACAAATTTCTAAATGCAAATATGTACTGTTTGGCCAGTGAAGGTGACTTCAGGACCTGCCAGTGAGGACAGTGCTGGCCCAGAGAGGAGCAGGGTCCCAGGGACACTTCTTAGAGGCCCTGTCTCCCACCCCCTCTGTTCCCCTAACCCTGTCAATACCCAGGGTGGGTTCTGTGGGAAGTGGCGGATATGCAGAAGCACGGCCCCACCCAAGGGTACCCTGGGCACTCTGATTCTATGTTGGCAGTCCTGGGAAGGACAGGGTAGGCTGGGGAGAGGACTAAACCAATCTTTGCCCAGGACAGAAAGACCCAAAAGCAGAAGTAAACAAGCAAGGAAGCACTGAAGACATGGAGCTCAGTGCAGGTCGCCAACGTGCCTGGTCCTTCCTGGCTTTCTCGGGTACTTGACACCAGGACACCCACTCCCTGCACTCCAAATGGCAAGGCAAGTCACTTCCAGGAGAGGGGTTGCTTCTGCCACACTCGGACTAAGAAGTGTGGCGTACATAGCTCCCTGAGCACACCAAAAAAAGCCCAGTTCTCTGAAAGGACCCCCACTCAATCCTCTTGGCTGTCCTGTCCTGTAGGGTGACCAGCCACCCCAGTTTGCCAAGGATGGTCCTCGTTTTACCGCTGAAAGTCCCGCATCCCGGGAAACCCAATCCTCCAGTCCTGGGCTAAGGAGAACAGTTGGTCACAGAATTTCTGAGTGGCTGTGAAAGTCAGTTATAACCCACTTGAGGGGCAGCTCTGAGCACCCCATCTGGTGTGCACAGATTGCTGAGGACAGCTTAGGGGATCTCCCGAAACTGGAGAGGTATCAGAGTGACAGAGCCCTGGCCTGGTAGCTCAGTTGGTTAGAGCATCCTCCTGATACCTCAAGGCTGCGGGTTCGATCTCCAGTCAGGGCACATACAAGAAGTAATCGAATGAATGAAGACCTAAAGGGAACAATAAAATCCATCTCCCTACCTCTCTCTCTCTCATCAATAAATTTTTTAAAAAGTGATTGAAAATGCCCTTCCAATCAGCCACCTTCTTAGCAGGGTTCACTTAGGATACTTGTCTGAGGAAGGCGCACCCAATCTGCACCCTCCCACCACGTGGAGAGGCAGCAGATCCCTCCCGCCTGTCACCAGGACCCCTGAGGCCCGGCACCTTCTGGAGCCTCACAGCTTTTCCACAGGAAGCAGCTGCTGCCGGTTCTCCCTCCCAGCCTCCCAGCCCCCAGGCACAGCTCCTTCTGAACTTCCAAGCTGGGACAGCTGAGGTGCCCAGGCAGGAGGGTTGGCTAAAACCCAGCCGCTGTGGAGTGGCTCTTTGATGTCCTCGCCTAGAAAATGTCCAAGCTTCCAAGAGACCTCATGGACCAGTGACATGGGCTCTTCTCCCCTTTGCCAGGCGGAAATCCGAGCTATAAGTCACCTGATAGTCAACCTTGGACTTATCACCCAAGATGCTTCCTCCCCAGCTCCCAGTATGACAGCCATTGTCCCGGGTCTGGGCAGGTGCGCAGGTACCTCCTCAGATCCCAGGAGCCAGGGCGAGAAAGTCCGTCTAATTTACCTGCTAGGGGCCGCGGCCTCAGGTCTGAACTGCAGAGCCTGCGCGCTGGAAGAACTTGGGTATGTTCCCCTAGCCTCTTTGCTTTGTGCTTGAGAACGTGGGTGGTAGTTACACCGGTGTTTGATTTATATGTGTTTTCTATACTATATATGTATATATGTCTGTGTACTGTTTCCGTAGGTCTGTTTTATTTCACACACACAAAACTTAAATGGCCCTGGGCAAGAGATGCAAGGGGAGTGAGGAGCGTGGTGTGGGACCACGCCGTCGCTCCGAGGACACCCACACTGCCCGGAGGCTCCCGGGCCAAGGTGCTGTGGGACGCAGCAGCCCCTGGAAGGTCTCGGTCTGCAAGGAGGGGTGTAGGGGTGGGGGTGTCGCCCCTCGCTGGCCTCCTGCCAGGGAAGGTGCTGCCATCTCCAGGCCCTGGTTGGAACAGAGAGCACAGCGCCCGGAGCTCCTTTCTGCCCTGAACAAGCCTGAGAATGCTGCTCCCGGATGGGCAAACGTGAGGCGGAAAAAGCACTTTGCTGCAGGCCCAGAGCGACCATGAATGCTCGCCTGCCACCGAGCCCTGAGCCAGAGCTCAGGCGGCATTTGGGGAACAGGCTTCTAACCCCTCAGGGTCCGAACAGGGCTGCTGGGGTCTTGACACCTTCACCTTCTTGGCAGGGGTGGGGGCGGGGGATCATAGCTCTCAGAGCTTTTCAAGAGAATCCAGGGATCTACAGAAAGGTCAAGATCAGCGCTTTCCATTCAAGTCAGCCACAGTAAAACAAGAAGAGATGATCTTTGTTCATCTTTTGCTGTGTCCCAGGCCTCTCACTAGGGCTCAGAGTGCCAAGCAGCTGGAGTCCTCAGGAGAAGCTGTTTCTCGGGGCTTCCTCCTGGTGGAGGAAGGAATGGGAGGGGGCCCTGGGGTACAGCTTTCAGGAAGGCCTGGGCCTCTCTTGCCCTCCGTGGGGGTGGGGTGGCTTCCCAGTGGGCCTGGGCACTGGTGCAGAAGCTGCCAGGCATGGCTTCCACCCTTCCCTCACATAGGGTGGCAGAGAAGGGGCTGAACAGAGGAACAAGTGGGCCCCTCATAGGGGCTCCAAGATAGCTAGTAGAATAACTCCACACAGCCCTTTCTTTGTCCCTAAAGTGGTCCTGGGGTTGGGTAGAGGTGACCCTGTGACTCCCTTGGCTGTGGCAGGCGGAGATGAGTCTCAGAGGCTGGGAAGAATGACGTGAGAAGAGTCAGGGCATGCGTGGGCTCAAACTGTTGAAATGAGCATAAGGTGTGTCCTGAGGGGCCAAACCGGCAGCATTACAGGAGGGTGGGGGAAGCTGATGAGGCATACATGTTTAAGAAAATGACCTGAGGGTCAGGGCTGACCCCAAGCTGGTAGCAAGCAGTACTTAGAGAGAGCTGGCTGTAGGGTGGGGCCCCTGACAGGGTGTAGGAAGTTTGAGAGTCAGGAAGTGATCTTTCCTCTGCCCTCAGCATCAACTCCACCTTCACTGAGTGGCTTGTCCTCTGAAGGAGAGGCTGATGTCTGCCCTGGGGTTCAAGGACCGCTGGGGCTACTCACTCGCCTGTGCGTGGGGAGGGCTGTCCTCCTCTGTCTGTCTGGACCTCTCAGGATGCAGAGGGCTGAGGAGAGGAATGAGATGAGGCGGGACACAGAGGGGCCACAGGGCTCGGTCTTGGAAGGTGCCTAGCGCAGGTTTCTGGGGGAGCTGGGAGAAGAGTCTGCCTACAGTGCCGCCCTTTCCTGGCACTTTCACTGCCTACTGTCTGTGATCCCTTGTCACGTCAGTCAGCCGGACTGAGTCAGAGATGCCCTGGGGCTGGGGGCCGCCTGCCAAAGGCCTGACTCACTGAGAATGGCTGACTGGTTTCCCCAGCCTCTGTCCCTCCCTGTCACAACATGCTGAGGGGGTGACTGGGGACGCACCTGGGCATCTCTCTCTTGGGCAGCTCCTCCCACAGCAGGGGGCACCCGGGCTTCTGTTTTGGAAAGGAGGATGACCCCCTGCTCCTGGGGCTCAAACTGCCAGCAGGGTCCTCCCATTTGGGCTCCTCTTGCTCCCTAGCCTGCCAAGAATCAGGTGTGTGCTCAGTACTCAAATGGGGGGTGAGTGAGGGACTCCTGCCTCGCTGCTGGCTGAAAACGACACTCCAGCCCTCCCTGGCCCACCAGGACCCTGCAGAGCCCTGGCTTCTGAGAAATGGCGCTTGATAATGACATCAAATAAGGGATTTGGATAGGGAGTGAGCCTCTGAGTCTGTGAGCTATGAAATAATTCTTTAGAGAAGACTGTATCCCTGAGATGGGGATCTGGGGCTAGGGCTGAGGCTGGGCACTAAACTCACAAGGGATGGCAGGGGCTGCCGCATGGCCAATCTAGGACCAAGGTCCCCACGATGTTGAAGCTGGACCTACAAGTCCATGGTGCTGGTGGTGGGCTGAGGTGGGTGAGGCTGAGTGGTCAGTTGGCTCCTATGAACAGCTGTGAGGAGTGAAGGCTCAGGTGGCACATGACATCCTATGTTTAGGACTAGTGTTGGGAGAGACTCTTCTATTTATAAGCAACAAGAAACAGGACCCACTGGCTCCCAGAGCTGCCAAGTCTGGAAGGGGCTTTGGTGCAGGCAGTGCTGGTTCTTGGGGTCAAGTGGGATCCTCTGGGTACTCTCTTTTGGTCCTTGATTGACCACATTTGCAAGTGAGTAGGAGGCAGGCTGGCCACAGGTTGTCCCAATCCATGCCCCAGTGGGAAGAGAATTCGCTCCCATTGTTCACACAATAATCCCAGGGAAAGCTCTGATTGGTGGCAGGCAGGAACTCGAGTACTTGGTTGGCCAGTGGGATCATGTGCCTGCCCCTGGGGGACGGTGGTGGAAACATGTGACATTAGCCTCACCGTGAGTACCTGGAATGAGAGAGGAGCTTTCCAAATGGTGAGGAGGAGGGTGGCAAAGCATCCTTCCCAGCCCTCCTCTGGCTGCTTAGCTTGCCACACATGCAGACATGTGTAGCTCTGACCCATTCTAGCTGTGTGACTGAGACCTGACCTGCTTTGAGATGAATGGTTCAGGGAGCTAATAGGCTGAGGGGACTTAGGTGGGAGACCAGCAGAACTGGTGTATCAGTAACAAAGAGGATTTCAATCCAGTCCAATTGCAGGGCAACTTCTTTTCTCCTGTGTTCAGCAAACAGACACATGACCAGGCTGTACACATTGGCTGGGACTCCTGGAACAGCTGATGATGGGGAACTTCCAGCCATGAGGCCAGCTTGGGTGTTTGGGTCCTTGTCACCCATTTCATTAGGAGGCAGCACTCAGGAATCCAGCACAGTTGGGAGTAGCATCAGGGAGAAGGAGCATGGGTTGGAGCTCCTGGGCTGCATGGTCAGGATGGCATCCCCCCTGCTCCACACCCCCAGATGACAAGCTCTCCCCCTTTCCACCCTCCGTGGGTGCCCTGAGCACCAGGCTGAGACAAGTTTAGGGGAGCCCTGCAAGATGCCAGCTCCCTCCCTGGGCACCAGGCTACAGAGTCTCCTTTATAAACATGTTAACTCTTATCTCCCACCTCTCTACCGTGGCCCAGCCACACACCACCAGGTCCTGCCCAGCCACCTTGCAAACACCCTGCCAGCTGCCAGATGGAGGGCAGGTGGGTAGAGCCACCGGTGTTCCCTGCCCTGCCCTCTGTTAGCCACCTGCTGGGACCTACAGACCACACATTCTGCAGTGCCATGGTCGCCTTTACTCCTGCATCCACCAAGAGGGTCTCATGCTTGGAGCAGACCCAGTACCTCCTCTAGAAAGCTGGCGTGTTTCACAAACTCCTCTGTTGCCCAGCTCCACGCGTCTCCCCTTCCCTGCTGGATGATGCTACACCCAGCCTGCCATGGTCTTCCAGGTCCGAACATGTGGCTCGCCTCTCCGCCAACCCACACTTGGTTCTAGCTGAGCCTTTCCGGGCGATACCAGAAGCAGGCAGGGAGAACCTTCTCAGCTTTCTCTGAACTCACAGGCTCCAGGGGGCATTGCCTATTCCCACCCATTCCCTAGGCACCTTCTCCAAGTGCCTGTAGTAGGAGTCTGTGCCTCCCGGAAGCTTGGCCCTGGAGTTGCTGCCCCCCTGCCCCAGTGCCACCTTCCCGTTCTACATGCTGACTGGGCTGCATGTGGCCCCATTTTCTCAAGAAGAGCAGCCTCTTTTGGACCCTCATTGCTCAAGTCACCTCATCACTCATCAGTGCCTCCCTCCTTCTGTAAATCCTTAACAAGCAGGGACCGTGCCGTTAAAGTGGATGTGAGCTCCCTTTGGTCCCAACTTTCCACTGAACAGTTGAAGCAACTGAGACCCAGGGAAGAACTGTGGCTTTCTTCTACCCAGCCAGCTTGGACGGCCAGAGCCACTCGGGGGACCCGGCTGGTCTTGGCTCTCGGGTTGGCGCCTGCCCACCTGCCCATGCTCCCCTGGGTATGGAGTCAGTGAATGAGCCCACCGCTCTGAAAGCAGCTACATGAAGGCTCTAGAAAAAATTCTCAGACCTTTTCACTCATTCTGCAGACCGGAGGCAGTGTTGTTCGGGTTATGTCAGTGATGGCATAGTCCCCCCACTTCGACTAGCTTATGCACAAGAAGGGATTTTTTGCAATTTATTTTTTATTTTAATCAAAATTTTGTGTTCAATTACAGTTTGCATTTGGTGTTATTGTGTATTAGTTTGAGGTGTACAGCAAAGAAGGAAGAATTTATTGCCTAATGTTCAGGGCAGTCTAGGGAGGAGCTGACAGCCTCGGAGCTGTCATTCTGGTGCCAGTCCGGAAGCACAGAGGGGCTTCTTGAGGCTGACAACCTGGGGGAAAAGGTGGGGTTCCCAGCCTGATGAGGAAGTGCTGCCTGTGAGAAGAAAGGAGGGAGGAGGGGTGTGAATGCCTGGGCTAGAAGGACACCTTTACAGTAAAGACCTGAGTCATGAGCTGTTAGAATTTTTCTTTCCAATTTGTTACATTGTGAAGTATTTCTTATAGAGTGAAGAGCATGTAAGTGTGTGTACAGGTTAAAGAATAACAAGAAAGCAAATACCATGGGACTACCACTCAGGGTGAGCAAATGAACTCTGGCAGGCCTGAGTATCTGGTCTCATTCATACTTTCCTTTTTTCCCATCATGTTCCAGTTTGAGTTTTTTATTCTGTTTCCCACCTTGGACCATAGCCCTAAACAAAGGATACTTCATGTTGCCTGCCACTGTGTGAAGGCAGTCATGATTCTTTCACTTGCTGCTTTGGCTCCTTATGAATTCTGAGATGCCACAGACTCGTGTCAATGTGTGGAGTTGTGGTTTTTTCACTACTATGTAATAGCCCATTAAGTGCTCATTTGTTTATCCATTTTCCGGTGGATGAACATTTGTTTCCAGAGGTTTTCTACCAGGAGCAGTGCTGCTGTGGATACTCCTGTGCTCCGATGAACAAATTCCAGAATTTCTTTGGAAGCAGGTTGTCAGATATGTTGAGTGTGAGTGTCCAGTTTCACAAGATGATCCCAGACAGTCTCCTAAAGTTTGTTCTTCCTGTGTGGCTATTCCCAGTCGAGAACATAGCCTAAATGCTGTGGTCTAGAAAATTAATTTGATGGCAATTGATGGGTTTCATAGCAGGGGAGATGGTATCAGCTCTTAAATGCAGTGTGAACTTACAGGGGCCTGCAGCAGTCCCTGGTGACATGACAGAGGTACCAGGAGACCTATGCAAGCAAGAAATAAGACCAGCCCTGACTGATGGCTCAGTGGATTGCATGCAGGCCTGCAGACCAAAGGGTCGCTGATTCTATTCCCAGTCAGGGCACATGCCTGCGTTGTGGGCCAGGTCCCCAGTTGGGGACATGCAAGAGTCAACCATATATTGATGTTTCTCTCCCCCTTCTTCTCTCCTTTCCCTTTGTTCTAAAAATAAGTAAAATCTTTAAAAGAAAGAAAAAGAAGAAAGAAAGAAAGAAAGAAAGAAAGAAAGAAAGAAAGAAAGAAAGAAAGAAGGAAGGAAGGAAGGAAGGAAGGAAGGAAGGAAGGAAGGAAGGAAGAAAACCAAAAAAGAAAGAGGGAGGAAAAGAAAAAGAAAGACTAACAGTGTGGTTCCATAGCTGGCAGAGATGGAGAGAAGGCGGGCTAGAACTTTGCTAGCTATAATGGTTGGGAGCAGGAAATCCTTCCACACAGCCAGGAAACACCTGGCACCAGGCTTACTAATCCATAGAAACCTCTGTGCTCATTAAAGGACAAATATACCTCTGGACAGGAAAAGTAAAGCTACAGCCCCACCCAGCCTTTCTCTTTTCCCTCCCCAAGAAGGAAAGAATAGAATAAAGACCCACGTGCTCTCTGGCAGGAGCTACCCCAATCCAATACCAGGGAACCAGAAAGCAAGTAACATTTATTGAAACGACCAAGTCATTAGAAAGAAGGAAACCGTATCAGTTATCTTTTGCTGTCTAACAAATGACCGCAAAACCTAGCTGCCTAAAGGAACAATAAACCCTTTTGATCTGCCACAATTTCCGTAGGTCAGGAATTTGGAAGAGACATAGCATGATGGTTCTGGATGGTTCTGGCCCAGGGACTCGCAGGAGGCCGGTCCTCCCCAGAGCACCAGGAGGAAGCCGCACTGCCTTTTTGTACCTCACCTGGGAAGTCACACAGCATCACGCCTGCCCCGAGGCAGGACTCTGTGGGTCTCACAGGTCAGCCCTGGTCCACAGAAGGAGGGGAATGCAGGGCAGGGGCAGGAATAGCAAGAGCTGGGGCTCTTTGGGGGACATTTGGAGCCAGTTACAGCAGGGACTACTCAAGGAAACTGAACGAATGTTCCCCCATGGAACAGAGTTACTGCAAGAAGCAAGGGAAAGAAAACAAAATGAGAACAAATAATATATTATATCTCTGTTTATAGTTTCTACAATTTTCATTGCATCTATGAGAAAAGAATAATTTCAGTTACAAAAATTCCTTTGATATGAAAAATAACTACTAAAAATTTAGGAAGTATAAGTCATCAATGGCATAAAACCAAATGATATTAGAAAACTAGCTTGAAAGTTTCTATTAGATATCAGAGGAAAATGCTAAAGAGACAAGGGAAAGCATAAGAGACAGAGAATCCAGGTTGTACGTTTGTATACCAGGAAAATTAAGAGAACAAAGAAGTAGGGGGAAAAAATCATTCATTTGTTTGTTGTTCATTTTATACATATTTATTGGACTTATGAGCTAATCACTAATGGAGGTTTTATATACTCACAGTTTCTAGTTAAGACAGAGAAAGACAACTGCTGTATGGTCTCAATTAGATGTGGAATCTAAAGCAAAATAAAACTTACAGAAAAAGAGATCAGGATTTTGGTAACCAGAGGTGTGGGAAGGGAGTGGGGGAATTGGATAAAGGTGGTTAAAATGGAATAAACTTCCTGTTAAAAGATGAATAAGTTGTGAAGGGAGTAGATTTTAAAAGTTCACATCACAAGGAAAAGAAGTTTTTTTCCTCTCCCTTTTCCCCCTTATAACCCTATCCATCAGTTGATGAATGTTCACTAAAGTTAGTGTGGTAATCATTTTGCAATATATGTAAATGAAGTCATTCTGCTATGCACTTATACAATGCTGCATGTCAATTCTGACTTAATAAAACTGAGCAGGCCCCTGGCTAGTGTGGCTCAGTGGACTGAGTGCTGGCCTGTGGACCAAAAGTGCTGGTTTGATTCCTGGTCAGGGCACATGCCTGGGTTGTGGGCCGGGTCCCCAGTTGGTGGCATGCAAGAGGCAACCAGTCGATGTATCTCCCCCTCTCCTCTCTCTAAAAATAAATACATAAAATCTTCAAAAAAAAAAAAAAAAAAAAAAAACTGAACAGGAAATTAAAAAGAAAATTCTAGTTGATCTTTTTGTTTAATTATTTTCAGTAACCTACTATTTCTAAAGTCAAATAAATCATAGAAAAACATGTCTCTGATGGGAAGGAAGGTGTGCGCTATCATATTTACTGGGCAAAATAAATACAAAGAGAGTGGGTATACTTAGCTTTATAAATTCTCAAGTTTCAAGGATAAAGGTAATCCATTTTAAATACCTAAATAGGACAGAAACAGGTGACTCAAAAAGAAAAAAAGAATGGACTTTTATCAAGACTGTATTTATGTAACTTTAAATTCTAGAATGAAGCAATGTCTGCTGAATTTTGAGGAGCAACAATTACAAATAATTCTGTACATAGTTACGATGTCATTCATATATGGGTCAAGAGAGAGACATTCTCAGACATGTAAGAACTCACGTAATCTGCCTGACAAACAATACCCCCAACGGCCCATCAATCACCTGAGAAATGAGTCAAAATGAAGAAACCAAAAATGGAAGAAGCAGTACAAAAGAAACAACCATGAGTAATTAAGCCAGTAAAGAATAGTTAATGTCTAAATCATTGTTTGGAACATGATTATGAAACCAAATGCAAACGTCAAAAGTAATTCTTGGAGGGGAAAAAAAATATAAATCTCAAAGATATAATTATTCTGACAAAAATTTAAGATGAGGAAAAGGCAAAGAAGGAAATAAAAGTGCCCTAAATTTCTCATCTAACTTTAATGCTGTTAACAGACATTGCTTAATTTGAAACTGGTAGGTTTTTCGGCTATAAATATTTTGTTGTATTATATAAATGTGTAACTTTCAAATTATTACAGAAAAGCGAGCCAAGAAAATTAACAAAACAAAATTCAGAAGAAGAAACAACAGGGGAACATAAAGCACAAAATAATATTACACTGGAGGAAGGGGACAAAGGGGCAAAACTGGGATAATTGTGATAGCATAAACAATAAAATATAATTTAAAAATAAAATATTAGTACAAAACAATGCTGAACATAAAATTCCATTCAAATATAAATATACAAAATTTTGTTTTGTATATTTTCTGTTTTGTACTGTTAGGATAAAAACTTTTAGATTGTGCTTAGAAAAATCAAAGCATATTCTTTTTCAGAAACATAAAATGTTAATCAAAAAGGGTAAAATTTTTTAAATGGGAAAATATACACAAAAAATGCCAACAAAAAGAAGCAATATAAGAAGCACATGAGGTGAAGTACAAGAGAAAATGCAATAAGAAGGTATTATTTTATATTGATCAGAATGTCAATCCACAATATAAACGAACAAACAAAAAAGTAAAATTCTATATATCAGTGGGGATTTAAAGTTTTAATCATGTAATTGACAGATCAAAGAAACAGAAAAGAGGATGGAGGAGTTGAATGACAGAGATTTCACAAGAAAGGGGAAAAGAGGACATCCTTGAGGTTTCATCTGAATAGGACAGAATCACCTGCTAAGGCTGCCCTGCTGTCTTTAGAGATGGTTAAGGCACAGAGGAAGACCAATACTCTATCCTCAGCTCATCCTAAGTTTTTTTCTGGGATTAAATCCCACTTTTATTTGAGGGCCTTTGTACCAGCTTCTTCTTAGCTTGGAACAACCTAGCCTCTGTCCCCGCAACCTGACTCATCCTCACTTCTTTTTCCTGAAAGCTCAAAAGTTTCCTCCTGAAAGAACCCTTCCTTAGCCCTGGTCTAGAAGCCCAGTTGGTCAGAGTGTTGTCTGTACGTCATGGTTGTGAGTTTGAGTCCTGGTTTAGCGTATATACAGGAATCAATCACTTAATGCATAAATGAGTGGAACAACAAATAGATGTTTCTCTCTCTCTCTCTCTCTCCCTTTCCCTTCCCCTCGCTCTCTCAAATCAATAAACTAAAAAAAGTTGAAAACAAAACAAAGCAAAAGAGGCTTTCAATGCTTTTTCATGATGAGACTTTCCCTACTGGTTCAATCCTGCTCCAGGCCATCACTGTTTCCTTACCTAGCTTTATTTATTTGTTTATTTGCCTATTTGCACACAATTAACATACCTGATATTTTATTACATAATCATTTTGTTTGTTCACCCTTGTATATCCCCAGTACTGGAACTTTGGCACACAATAGTATTGGCTCAATAGCATCATTCACGAATGAATGAAAAGTTAAATATAAAAAATGTTAAATTTCTGCAAGTTTTTTGTGTTGCTAAAACAGTGTTCTTGACTAGGGGTGATTTTCACCTCCCAAGAACATTTGGTAATGTCTGGAGAGATTTTTGGTTGTCACAACTTGATGAGAACCAAATGCATAGGAAAGCCTTCTCAACAGCTGGCCCCAAATAACAGAGCCAAGGCTGGAAAAATTGCTGTAGAGCCATCATTGCCTTCTTTGTTTAGGAAGAGACTTTCTTAGACTTTTAAAATTATACATAAGGGGGGACTTCCCATCAAGATGGAGGCATAGGTACATATGCTTCACCTCCATGGAGGTGCAGACACCCATGCTTCACCTCCTCGTGCAGCCATAGAAAGAGTTACAACCAGATCTCAAAAACAAATAACTACAACCATCAGAAAATTGAGCTATGTGGGAGTCTGACAACCAAGGATTTAAAGAAGCCACAATTTATCCAGATGGGTAGGAAGGGAGGAGCTACAGAGATCAGATGGGAGAGGCTGTGAGGCCCCAACAAGTGGTGGCAGAACAGGTGGTCCCACACTCATGTGGGGTTGATAAAAATTAGGGGGGATAACCTGGGAGTGAGCAATCCCAGCTCCAAGCCAGACAGCAGAGCCCAGGGTTGCAGCACTGGGAAGATAAATCCTGATTACCTTTGGTTATAAAAACCAATGGGAACTGGGGAAGCAGAAGAAACTGTTGGATTTTTGCCACTTAAAGGGCACACATGGTCTTAGAACATACCCAACCCCTAGGACACCAACTGGAAGTGTGCCAATCGTATATAGGAAGTGGATGAAGTGGTTGGAAATGGGATGAGAGCTGGAAAGATTACCAGAAGCCAGACAGCAGCATTGTCGCCTCTCTGAGTCCCCAACCACCAAGAGTCACAAAACAGTGAAGCAGGTGGCCCTGTGTTGGCAATTATCTATGTCTCTGACCCATACAATTTACAAGTGCCTTTGCTACATTACCCACGATACTAAGACCCACTAAACTAAGACTAAAGCAGCTCTACCTAATACACAGACAAACACAGGGGGGGTGCCAAATTGAGAAGGCAAAGAAATATGGCTCAAATGAAAAACAGAACAAAATCACAGAAAGAGAACTGAATGAAATGGAGATAGCTAACCTATCAGATGCAGAGTTCAAAACCCTGGTGATAAGGATGTCCAGGAAACTCATAGAGTATGGCAAAAAATAAAGGAAGAAATTAAGTTTGCACAAAGTGAAAGAAAGAAAAACATACAGGGAACCAACAGTGAAAGGAAGGAAGCCAGGACTTAAATCAGTGATTTGAAACAAAAGGAAGAAATAAGCCCTGGCTGGCAGCTCAGTGGATAGGTGCCGGCCTGCGAACCCAAAGGTCACTGGTTCAATTCCCAGCCAGGGCACGTAACCAGGTTGCAAGTCAGGTCTCCAGCCAGGTATGTAGCTGGAGGCAAGTGAAAGGCAACCATACACTGATGTTTCTCTCTCTTTCTTCCTCCCTCCCTGCCCTTCTCTCTAAAAATAATTTTTAAAAATTAAAAAAACAAAAACAAAAACATGAGCCCTGGCTGGTGGCACAGCGGACAAGGAGGCGGCCTGCAAACCAAAGGTTGCTGGTTTGATCCCCAGACAGGGCACATAACCAGGTTGCAAGTCAGGTCTCCAGCCTGATCCGTAGCTGGAGGCAGGTGAAAGGCAACCATACATTGATGTTTCTCTCCCTCTCTCCCTTACCCTCTCTCTGAAAGATAATTAATAAAATCTTTAAAAAAAAAACAAAACAAATAAAAATGAAGAAATAAATATTCAACCAGAAAAAGGAAAAACAAGAATGCAAGAAAATGAGGAGGATAGATTGAGGAAACTTTAGAACAACTTTAAATGTGCCAACATCTGAATCATAAGGGTGCCAGAAGGAAAAGAGGAAGAGCAAGAAGTTGAAAACCTATTTGAAAAAATGATGAAAGAAAACTTCTATAAATTGATGAAGAGAATAGACATACACAAGTCCAGGAAGCATAGAGAGTCCCAAACAAGTTGAACCCAAAGAAGTTCACCAGGACACATCATAACTAAAATGCCAAACGTTAAAAATAAAGAGACAATTTTAAAAGCAGCAAGAGAAAAACAGTTACCTACAAAGGAGTTCCCACAAGCTATTTCTCAAAAGAAACTTTGCAGGCAAGAATGGACTAGCAAGAAGTATTCAAAGTGGTGAAGAGTAAGGACTTACAACTAAGATTACTCTACCTTCATTTAGAATGGAAGGGCAGATGAAGTGCTTCTAAGACATGGTAAAGCTAAAGTTCATTATCACCAAACCTTTATTATATAAAATGTTACAGGGACTTATTTAAGAAAAAATAGATCAGAACTAGTAACATTTAAATGGTAACAAATTCACAACTATCAACAACTGAATCTAAAAAACAAACTAAGCAAACAACCAGAACAGAAACAGAATTGTAGATTTGGAGATCATTTTGCGGGTTATTAGCCGGGAGAGGGGAGGGGGAGATTGGGGGGAAATGGTGCAGGGGTCCGACAGGGGGACGTTAAGAATAGTATGGGAAAGGGAGAAGCCAGAGAACTTACACGCATGACCCAACGACATGAACTAGTGGGGTGGGATTGCTGGAGAGAAGGGAGTGCCAGATGGAGGGAGGCAAAAGGGGGAAAACTGGGACAACTGTAACATCATTATGAATAAAATATTCTTAAAATTATACATCCTAATCAGTTAAAAATCAAAGTTTTAAGTGGTTGAGAGAGGTTGGTGGTAGGGTAAATGGCTTGAGAGTGGAGGATTTGGGGGCGGGAGACAGTGAACCTACTCTGTGTGATACTCTAATGATGGATACATGTCATATACATTTGGCCAAACTCTTAGCACATACAACACCAAGAATGAACCCTAATGTAAACTTTGAACTTTGGGTGATTATGTGTCACTGTAGTTCCCTGATTTTATGGGATATGATGATGGGACAGGCTGTGCATGTACTGGGCAGCGGGTATATGGGAAATCTCTGTACCTTCTCTTTAATTTTGCAGTGAACCCAAGA
>PVIW01000907.1:359479-370788 GCA_004026585.1 Noctilio leporinus | reverse complement strand
CCCATCAGTGGATGATTGGATCAAAAAACTTTGGTACATTTACACAATGGAATTCTATATAGCAGAAAGAAAGAAGGAACTTGTACCCTTTGCAACAACATGGATGGAACTGGAGAGTATTATGCTTAGTGAAATAAGCCAGTCAGTGAAGGACAAATATCATATGATCTCACCCATTACCGGACAATAATGAGCAAAACTAACAACAAGCAAAACAGAACCAAGTATATGAATACAAGGAATAGGCCTTCAGTGGTCAGGGGGAAAGGGGTTGTGGGGAGGGGGGAGGCAGAGGCAAGAAAGGGGAGCAGCTTAGACAAGAACCTAGTATAAAGGAACCATGGACATGGACAACAGGTGGGATTGACTTTGGGGGGAATGGGTGGGTGGGGAGGGGGACAGAGGGGAGCAAAAAGGGGATGGATGTAATATAACAACAATAAAATTGAAAAAAAAAAATGAATAAGTTGTAGTTCCAGTAGCTTAAAATAAAGTTGAGTGGTATTATTGGAGTGGGTAGGATCTGACTCAAAACACAAATTCATTTTTTACTGTGGGTTTGGCACTGTCTCTAGGACAATTTTCACAAAAGTGAGTTCTTCAATATACCATTTCTGTGACATATTTCACAAAAGTAGCATTCCAGAGTAAAATAACATTAAAGAAGAAAAAAACTGCTTAATTTACTACAATATATCTAAAATACTATCATTTAACATGTAATTATATAAGCTATGGGCATATTTTAAATTTTTTTGTATTAACTCTTCAAAATCCAGTATGTCCTTTAAATATGTGTAAAAATACATATGTGTGTAAATATATTTTTGCATGTGTTTGGTAATATTCCAATTCATATAACTTAAAAGAGTAATTCTTTAAACAAATGAGTTAATGTAGGCATTTTGGAATAATGAAAAGAAAAATTTGTATTAATATGATTTGAGAAGCAGACATTAGGCAATAATTAAATGGTGAATTGTCTGGATGTGAAAGGAAAAAAAAGTACACATTAGTGGTTACTGAATAGACAGGAGGATGTTAAGAAGAATAAAGGAAATGGAGAAGCCAAACAACTTATATGCACGAAATATGGACATGAACTAAGGAGGGCAATGCCAGAGGAAATGGGGCACTGGTTGGAGGGGGGCAAAGGAGGGAAAATTGGGACAACTGTAATAGCAAAGTAAATAAAATATATTTAAGAGAAAAAAATATTGTTGATTTTTTGGTCAAAATTGTTCTTTTAATATTGGATATTAAAATTTCCAATATATTTGTTAATGTTTCCACATGTTATGGACAAATTTTTGATTTTGTTGGCATTTTACAGAGAAAATTACTTTAATTAATTTGGATTTTTCTGTGCCATACTATACTTTAACATATTGCTTTTGAAAAGAGCTGTATCAATGTACACTAGGCATACATTTTAAATAGTTATTGAATTAAAGCAGATTATATGGGAAACAATTTATAGGTCAATATATACCCCAAAGGCTGCCTTTTCTATTTTCAAAGGCCGACACTACATGAAATTTCATTTTAAAACAAGGCTTCAATATATAAAACCTCAAGCATTTGTTTTGCTTATATTAAATAAATTTGTTTTCTTCATAACCCACATGTATGTAACACCTAAATTTGGCATATTATGACAACCCTGTAGTACCGATGAACATAAAGCAGAGAATACATTTATTCCTCCACATAAAAAACCTAATAGAACACAGAAGAACAACTAATGATATTTACTTGTAATTCTAAAAAGTCAGAGAGGTAAAGAAATAGACAGGGAAATAATATATTCTCGAGTTTGTCAGAACAGAGGCTCACTGAAAGTCTTGAGCAACTTTTCCTGAGTACAATTATGTATTCAGTATAGTTTTCAGAGGAATTATATTTCTGATATACATCCTTCCTTATGCCTTAAAAATCAGCTTTGACCTTCAAAATAAATGATTGTTGGTGAGATTACTGTATTTTTAAAAATGGTTTTAAAAAAATAAAAATAAATAAAAATGTTTTTAAAGCAAAACTTTCTGATTACATTTTCTGAATCTCAAATAATTTATCAAAAACTATGTAACAAAAAGTGAAAA
Source organism: Noctilio leporinus (assembly GCA_004026585.1). Classification (NCBI taxonomy): domain Eukaryota; kingdom Metazoa; phylum Chordata; class Mammalia; order Chiroptera; family Noctilionidae; genus Noctilio; species Noctilio leporinus. Next base: position 368,686 of record PVIW01000907.1, on the reverse strand, counting down.
GCATGCAGAAGAATGAGTTAACAAAAGAGATCTTATTCATATATAGATGAACATTATTTTCTTATGCTTATGTAGAGATATTAAATTATTCTATTTTGCTCCTAATTAATCTATGTAAGGTTATATCTATTTTATTTTTTGCTTTGCATTTTTGAGGTTTTAACATTGTTTTATTTTTTAAATTGTATTTTATTGATTATAGTATTACAATAATCCTGATTTTTTTCCCCCTTATTCCCTCTCCACCCAGTACCTCCAACCCCCTCAGGCAATCCCTGACCAATGTTCATGTCCATGGGTCATGTGTATAAATTCTTTGACTACTCCACTTCCTTTATTGTACTTTATATCCCCATGGCTATTCGGTAACTACTATTTGTACTTCTTAATCCCCTCACCTCTTCCCTCATTCATCCAAATCTCCCTCCCATCTGCCAGCCATCAAAACGCTCTCTATATCCATGATTCTGTCTCTGTTCTTCTTGTTTGCTTGGTTTGTTTTTTTATTCAATTGTTGATAGATATGTACTTTTTGCCATTTTATTGTTCATAGTTTTGGTCTCATTTTTCTTAAATAAGTCCCTTTAACATTTCACATAATAATGGTTGGTGATGATGAACTCCTTTAGTTTTTTTTGTTGTTTTTGTTGTTGGAAAGCTCTTTATCTTCCCTTTGGTTTTAAATGATAGCTTTACTAGGCAGAACAATCTTGGTGGTAGGTACCTGTTTTTCATGACTTTGTTATTTCTTGCCAATCCCTTCTAGCTTGCAAAGTTTCTTTTGAGAAACTGACAGTCTTCTGGGAATTCCACTGCAGGTAATTAACTTCTTTTCTCTTGTTGCTTTTAAGATTCTCTCTTTCTCTTTAATCTTTGGCATTCTTCATTATGGTGGGTCTTAGACTGGGCCTATTTGATCTTGTTTGGGACTCTGTGCTTTCTGGACTTGCATGTCTATTTTCTTCACCAAATTAGGGGAGTTTTCTTTCATAAAATTTTCAGATAGATTTCCAGTTTCTTGCTTTCTATTCTCCTTCTGGCAACCCCATGATGTGAATGTAGCAGAGACTGCTCACATTATCTTCATTTTCTTGAAGTCTTTCTTATTCTTGTTCTGATTAGTTATTTTTTGCTTCCTTATGTTCTATATCATTGGTTTGATTTTTGGCTTCATCCATTCTTAATAAAGTTGTACTTTATTTCAATTACTGTGTCCTTTATTTTTGAATGGATTTCACTTAATGATGTTAAGGTCCTCACTGTGATCCTTGAGCATCCTTATAAGCAGTGGTTTGAACTCAGCATCTGCTAGATTGCTCATCTCCATTTCCTTTGGCTCTTTTTCTGGAGTTTTGTTCTATTTTTTCACTCGGGCCATGTTTCTTTGTCTCCTCATTTTGGCAGCCTCCCTGTGTTTGTTTCTATGTATTAGGTAGAGCTGCTTTTACTCCATGTCTTGGTAGCATTGCCTCATATAGTAGGTGTCCTGTAGGGTTCAGTGGCATAGCTTCCTCCCCAATGCCCCAAGCTGGGTGCATCCTGCATGTGAGCTAAATATACTTTTCTCTTGTAGTTGAGCTTTGTTTGCTGCTGGCAGGTCAATGGGAGGGATTTCCCCAGGCCAGTCAGCTGTCAGGACAGGCTGTGACCACTGACCAACCTCACCTCTATGGAGGATCAGCTGTGCAGCGGCAGGGTGGTGGTGCTCTGATATGGTCTGTAGCTGTCCCCAGGGTACGCAGACTCAGGGGTTTCCCAGGTGGTGTAGGCCAAGGCCAGCCCCCACTTGTGTTTTGCTGGGAGGCCTCCCAGCATGAATTATAAAGCAATCTGAGATGCTGCTACTGTGCTGGGTTTGGATATTCATGGGCGAAGCCAAGCTGTGAATTGAGGCTGGTTGCTGCTAGGACTAGCCCTGGGGCTTACAGAGGCTAGCTGTTGTTCTTTAGATAGGATTTAGGAAGGTGGACACCATGAGTCAAAACTAGGCATTTATATGGAAAAGCAGCCTGGATGGGGTGAGTTGGGTGGGGTGGAGTCTCTGGGGGATACAAGAGAGGATCAAACAGTATTAGCCAGGCTGGTGGAGTCTCCTATATGCACCAGCTTGCTGGCTTGGTCGATGGATATGGTCCTTTAATGTCTTATTTTGAGAATGTAATCAAGAGTTATCTTTTTTTCTGAGAAGCTATCTAATATTGCTAATATTCAATCATATATTGAGCATATGGCCATATTAAGGTTTATATATTTGGATATGTGCATGTGTGTGAATACATTTGTATTGGGATAAGAGAGAAATTAAAGGAGGAAAGATGGAAAGGATACTCACAGATATTTGTGTGACAATGAAAACCTTAATAGTGAATGTTAAATAATAGAATATTATTGTTATTAAGGTAAACCTTATAAGCCATTTATTTTTTCAGCAATGCAGAAAAATCCATAAACACATCCCTAATAGCTGATAATCAACTTTTTGCTTCAGCTGTTGCAGTGAAGAGTGTACTTTACAAGGCTAGTCATTCCTTTGTGAAAATCTCTTATTGTTAAAAAGTTCTCATGTGAAATTATTGTTCTCTTCCTGAAACTTTCATCTCATTCCTAGTTCTGACTGTTAGCTTAAATAACATGAACTCTTCCACTTTGCTCACTGATCAGCTTTCTTCTTTTATTCTTTTCTTCCCATGCCTCTTTCTTCTTTCCTGTCTCCTTTCTTCATTTCTTTTTTTAGTGCTTTTCCCTTTTTCCCTATCTCTTTTATTTATCCTTTTCCTTTGTTTTTTACCCTGTGCCTCTTGGCAGAAAGTTGTGTGTATGTATGTGTGTGTGTATGTGTGTGTGTGTGTGTATACATACATATACATATATGGTTTTAGGAGAAATATAATCAGCAACATGATACAGTGTAAATAAAGAACAATAATATAATAAATAAATAATAGAAACTAGGAAGAACAAATCACATAGATTTTAGACTATGTGATTTTCCCCTTTTTTTTGATAATGAATCAATGGATAAAACTGCAAAGCAAGAACATGTAGTATGTCTCATTCCATAGATGTTAAGAAAAGAGATATGCTGTAATCAATAACATAATTTTACTTGTGAAATTTTTAAAATGTGATATTTATGTGAGTTGAGATTTTGAAACCTGAGGCCATACTTCAAACTACTTGTTAGCTATGCCACATTTTTGGAAATGTTTATTAAATATATTGTGCTTTGTATATCCTAAAGTATATCCTAAAATATCTGCCTTATGTGCTTTTCCTTTGATGTGTTTTATTTCTATAATAAAAAAAGGTAATATACAGTATATATTATTTATTTTCCCCATGTGGTTGAAACCTGAATATAAATTTGAAATATATATTTAATACTTATGTGAAGACTTAGTACTTTATTTCTTTGTAATTACTGTCTTTTTTTATTTTAGACCTGAGAATAAGACTGTCATATGTTAAACCATATGATGGCCATGGTAGTGTGAATAATGGTCCCTAAATATATACACATTATAATCCCTGGAACCTATGGTAAAAGTGATTTGGAAGTTTTTAAAGATTGTGATTGGTGAAATAACCTGGATTATCTAGGTGGGCCCAATGTAATCACAGGTGTCCTTAGAAGAGGGATGCAGGAGGAAACTTGTCTACTGTAGAGAGGACTGTGTGTGAACCAAGGAGTGCAGAAGCTGGAAAAGGGAAGGAATCAATTTCCCTGGAGCCTCCAGAAGGATCAAGCCTCTTGTCAGCCCTATAGGACTGATTTTGGTTTTCTGACATCCAGCACTATAAGTTAATAAACATGTTGTTTTTGAGGCAAAAGTTGGTGGTAATTTGTTATGGTAGCAATAGTTAACTTGCAGCAGTTCAACTGATTTATCTTTAAATACCTTAATTTTGGATACATTATGGTTCAGCAGGGCAAGTGGGTATGTTTTAAAAAATAAATTTCTAAAGCAAATTTGAAAACATATATTTAGTATGTAATTTGGTGGTGGGCACACAATGCAATGTATAGATCATGTACCATAGAGAAGTGCACTTGAAACCCAAATGACACTATTGTGTTAATAAATGTTGCTCCAATAAATTTAATTTAAAAACTATATAACTTATTTGATATATTTATTACTTTTAAAACCTATTCATTCTGTTTATTTAAAAAATATTTTAAATACCCTGGCCCTACAGATTTTTCTTATTTAATCTACAATCTGTCAGCTTTTTTTTCTTTTCTGCCTTTTTGATTATATCACCTTAAATTATAGGTGATATAGAACTATTTTTTTACTCTTTCTGCAGAGTTAATGTTATTTTATTTTTTAAAAAGCCTTTAGCTTTGAATTTTAAGCATCTTTTCTCAAAGAAATAGCTTGCTCACTCTATTTCTTCCCGAAATGCCAATATGACACAGGCAGGTAGCTGGACAAGACATTAGTGAAAAATGTCTGGAAATATTTGCACAGAAAACTATCACTACTTGTGGAGACCACAATGAAAAATCACTTTATTAATGATGAGTTGAAATGATAGAGCTCTGTCAGCATTTAATTCTATAGAGTAGTATTTGAAGCATTATCTTTAATGTTCTTTTCAGCATAATCCGTGCTTTTTTGATTTCTATTTTATTAGTCATATGACTGGTCAATTTAATGTGCTGACTGTTAAGCTTGTCTTTAGGCTGCTGTTTTCAGTAATTTATACCATATACCTCTGCTGACTATTATATCATTCCAGAAGTAGCTGAGAAACTGTTTATATGACAGAGACTATAAAGTGCAGTTTCTTTGAAATGTGAAGGGGGAAAAGTATCCTCAAATTAGACCAGTCTGAGATTCTGCTGACCTTATTATTGCCTGTTATACTGCAGTAAAAAATGTGTTGTACCAGAAATATATTTTCTAAGAATTTAACACTACAGACCAAAATTGCAGAAAATTGGCCTGGCTCTGGAAAAATATCCCTTCTCATCTTAACTTCAAGCAATTTCATTATTCGTATTATCTCATTATATAAGACTTCGAAATATTAGTTTCTGGTCATTCATCTAGGCAAAATACTATTATTTTAACTGTACAATTAAATAAATTATACCTGCAAATTATATAAATAGATTTAAGAATAATATCCTAGTTTTATTTCTACACAAATAGTTTGCATCTTGTCCTAGGAATAGAATAAATAAGGCAATTTAATACTATTAAAAAAAGGAAAAAAGAAAAAATTTTATTACAATGACTAGAAAAGTCATTTATAAGCAAATGTCTAAAATCATCTTAAATATTATTGTTAAAAAAGAAGTAAAACAATAAAGCGTACAAAAACATAAGTCTTTGAAACAATGTAATGAATGAATAAAGCTTTATACATAAATTTTAAATTTTACTGCTTTAGTAAAAACATTTGGACACTTAAATCTATACACTAGATCTCAATGAGGCTTTTAAAGAAATGATGTAGCTATGCAAGCACAGGAAAATAAGCATAACATTTAAAGTGACAAAACAAGTTGCAAAATAACATGCATGATAGGATTTAATATTTTTTGTAAATAGCAAAATGTCCCAAATTGAATAAATAAATGGTGTAACTATCTAGAACATGTTGTAAGATTTGGGGATATGTAGATAATTAAGAAGATGATGACCCAGTTCCCTTACCTAATGTTAATTCAGCAATATTTTTTTCAGAAAGGTCATTTATGGTACACCCACCACGAGAATGATCCTTCTTCTGAGGATGATGAGAGCAACGAAAAACATTTTTAGTCTCCTTTTTGGGACTAAAAATTTCTTAAAGTTGACCCAAAAAAACACTTCTTGAACATATTCTGGTTGCACAGTATTTAGACATCAAAGGTTTGCTTGATGTTACATGAGAGACTGTAGACAATATGATCAAAGAGAAAACTCTTGAGGAGATTCCCAAGACCTTCAGCATCAAAGAGGGCTTTACTCAAGAAGTGGAAGCCCACATATGCAAAGGAGAACCAGTGGCAGGAACAGAACTGAAATGTGCCTGACACTTCCAAGTATTAGTTACACAGCTTTGTTTATAACTGTTAATATTAGATTCACAGTAGACAAATGCAACAGCAAATCCATTGTATTAGCAGAATATTGTCCTCATTACATGTGTAGTTTGACTACAGACTACTGAGTTTTTTAGTGTGATAAAAAGTTTCAATTTTCTTGGCTCTGAATAAAAGTGATTGCAGATTTTGTTTAAAATATATATATATATATTGTTCATTTTATATATTTTTTGGAATGGCATTAAACTATTAAGAATGGTTTACCATGTTAACCGTAAAACTAGACATAATAAAAACAAAACAAATCTAATAACTGTCCAATAGTTAGTGATTTTTTAAACTATATTTTGATTATGCCGTTACAGTTATCCCAATTTCTTTTCTCTTTGCTCCCCTCCACCCAGTACCTTCTGACCTCCAGCAGTTGTACTTCTCTAAGCTCATGTCCAAGGGTAATGCATATAATTTTTTTGGCTTCACACTTTCCTATATTATGCTTAACTCCCCCCTTTCTATTTTGTACCTATAATTATGCTTCTTAATCCCTGTAGCATTTCCCTATTTCTCCCTGTCCCCCTCTCAGCTGACACCCCTCCAAATGTTCCCTATATCTTTGATTCTGTTCCCTCTCTAGTTGTCTGCTTAGTTTTTATTTTTATTTTTTTAGATTCTGTTAATAGTTGTTTGTTGTCAGTTTAATGTTCATAATTTGGATCCTCTTTTTCTTAAGTAATTCCCTTTATCATTTCATATAATAATGGCTTGGTGATGATGAACTCCTTTAGCTTTATCTTATCTGGGAAGCACTTTATTCAGAATGTCCTTCCATTCTGAATGATAGCTGGATAAGTAATCTTGGTTCTGGGTCTTTGATTTTCATCACTTTGAATATTTTTTGACCATCCCTTTTTGCCTGCAGAATTTCTTTCGAGGAATCAGCTGATAGTCTTGTAGAAACCCCTTTGTAGGTGCTTCTCTTCTCTTGCTGCTTTTAAGAATCTGTCTTTATCTTTAAACTTTGGCATTTTAATTATGATGGGTGGTCCTCTTTGGGTCTAGCTTGTCTGGGACTCTGTGCTTCCTGGACTTGTATGTCTGTTTCCTTTGCTAAATTGGGAAGTTTTATTTCACTATTTTTTGAAATAAGTTTTTAATTTCTTGTTCTCTTTCTGGCACCCCAATGATTTGAATGTTGGCACAGTTAAAGTTGTACCAGAGGCTCTTAAGCCTCTCTTCATTTTTAAAAATTCTTGTTTCTTCATTCTGCACTGGTTGACTGTTTATTTCTTCCTTACATTTCAAGTCCTTGATTTGAACCCTAGCTTCCTTCCCTTTGTCACTGGTTTTGTGTGTATTTTCCTTCATTTCATTTAACATAGCTTTCAATTCTTCCCTTTTGTGTTTGCTATACTCAAGCATATCTGTTAAGTCTATGAGCATCTTTATCACCATTGTTTTGAACTCTGTCTATTAGGTTGACTATTTCCTCATAGTTTAGTTCTTTTACTGGAACCATGATCTGTTCCCTCTTTTGGGCAATACTTCTCTGTCTCCTCAACTTGATAGGCTCCTGTGTTTGCCTCTCTGTCTATTTCTCATGATGTCTAGCAGTTGACCTTAAGCTCTGGCTATTATTTTTTTATAGACTATATAATAAAAGGACAACCACAGAATTTGAGAACATATTGCCCAATGCATCTGATATGGAGTTAATATCCAAAATTTGTAAAAAATACAAAACTGTATAAAACTCAATTCCAAAAACCAAACAAACAGCCCAATTAAAAAATGGGCAGAGGACCTGAACAAACATTTCTCCAAAGATGACATATAGACAGATGGCCAATAGACATAAGAAAAGATGCTCAATATCACTAATCATCAGAGAAATACAAATGAAAACCACAATGTGATATTATCTTTCACCTGTCAGAATGGCCATCATCAGTAAATCAAGTGCTGGCAAGGATGTGGAGAAAAGGAAGCCCTTTTGCACCATTGGTGGGAATACAAATTGGTGCAGACACTGTGGAAAGGAATATATAAGTACCTCAAAAAATTAAAAATGGATATGCCTTTTGACCCAGTGATCCCATTCCTAGGACTATCTCCAAAGGGACTCACAACACTAATTTGAAAGAACATAAACACCCCTATGTTCTTTGCAGCATATTTACAATTGCCAAGATTTGGAGGCAGCCCAAGTGTCCAGCAGCAGATAAGTGGATAAAACAGCTATGATACTCTTACAAAATGGAATACTGGAATACTACTTGGCTGTAAAAAAGAAAAAGGGAAAAATAGTAAAATTTGCTCTTTGCAAATGCATGGGTGGACCTGGAGAGCATTATGCTAAGTGAAATAAGCCAGTTGGAGAAAGACAAATACCATGTGATTTCATTCATCTGTGCAACCAAATGAACAAACTGAACTTAAAAGGAAAATGGGGACAGACTCATAGATGGAGAGTAGGATGATAGCTAATAGATGAATTAGGAGGTAGAGGGATGAACAAAAAGAAAAATGGACTTATAGACATGGACAACAATGTGATGATTGCTGGGGGAGTTGGTATAATGTGACTAAATGGTAATGGGAAAAATACAATAGTGTGCTGTTGGTAGAAATGCAGACTGACAACTCTCCGAGGAAGATATACAAAGGGCCCAGAGGCATATGAAAGAATGCTCAACATCACTGGTCATCAGAGAGATGCAAGTTAAAACCACAATAAGATACCACCTCACACCTGTCAGAATGGCAATCATCAGCAAATCAACAAACAAGTGTTGGCGAGGATGCGGGGCAAAGGGAACCCTGGTGCACTATTGGTGGGAATGTAGGCTGGTGCAGCCACTGTGGAAAACAGTTAAAAAACTAAAAATGGAGCTGCCTTTTGATCCAGCAATTCCACTACTTGGACTATACCCAAAGAATCCTGAAATACCAATTCATAAGAACCTACGTACACCTATGTTCATAGCGGCACTATTTACAATAGCCAAGTGCTGGAAACAGCCTAAGTGCCCATCAGTGGATGATTGGATCAAAAAACTTTGGTACATTTACACAATGGAATTCTATATAGCAGAAAGAAAGAAGGAACTTGTACCCTTTGCAACAACATGGATGGAACTGGAGAGTATTATGCTTAGTGAAATAAG
>PVIW01000907.1:332280-359379 GCA_004026585.1 Noctilio leporinus | reverse complement strand
CCATATGATCTCACTTATTACAGGACAATAATGAACAAAATTAACAACAAGCAAAACAGAACCAAATATATGAATATAGTGAATAGACCTTCAGTGGTCAGGGGGAAGGGGTTTGGGGGGAGGGGGGAGGCAGAGGCAAGAAAGGGGAGCAGTTTAGACAAGAACCTAGTATAAAGGAACCATGGACATGGACAACAGGTGGGATTGACTTTGGGGGGAATGGTGGGGGGGGAGGGGGAAAGAGGGGAGCAAAAAGGGGATGGATGTAATACAACAATAATAAAATTAAAAAAAATTAAATGAAGATGATTGAGAAAGAAAAAAAGAAAAAAAAAAAAAAGAAATAGAAATGCAGATTGGTGCAGCCACTAATGGAATTTTCTCAAGGAACTAAAAATGAAACTGGCTTTTGATCTAGGAATTCTATTGCTAGGATTATACCTGAAGAACACTGAAACACCAATTTAAAAGAACCTATGAACCTCTATGTTTATAGCAGCACTATTTATAATAGCCTCAGTGCCCATCAGTGGGTGAATAGATCAAAACACTGGTACATTTACTCAATGGAACACTATGCAGCATAAAGAAGAAACTCCTACCTTTTGCAACAACAGGGATGGATCTAGAGAATATTATACTTAGTGAAATAAGCCAGGTGGGGAAAGACAAATACGATATGGTCTCATCTAGGAAGCTAATGAACAAAACAAATGAATGAGCACAGAAACAAGGAACAGACTGACAGTGACCAGAGGAGGTGGGGGAGGGGGAGAAATATGGAAAGGGGAAGGATTTAGTCAAGGACCTAGTATGAATGACCCATGGACATGGACAACAGGTGGGGATTGACTGCAGGAGAGAGGATAGAGTGAATGGGGCAGCAGAGAGCAATGGGGGAAAAATGGGACAAACATAATACAGCAACAATAAATAAAAAGGGATTAAATTTAAAAAGAACATATATGTTAAACTTTTCTTACTTCCCATGCTCTTTTATGTTTATTAAATCACCTTATATACATTGTAACTTTGTAGGTAGAGTTATTCTGATTTAAAAAATGAGGAAATAAGATCAGACTGAAATTTCAGTTACGTAAGAGCTAAGGAGCAGACCACAGACTTCCAGGCTGAGCCTAGCACTATGCACTGTTCCCTGGTGACTGTGGCACATTTTAATATTTTTACCTCCCAGAAGACCTAGTCTTCTGGGTGCCATGCAAAGACATTAGGAATTTTCATGTAAATACTTTATTCAAAACTTGTTTAAATCTTATTCTAATGCTTATCACACAATTGTCTTGCTCTCTGTGGTTTTGTTTGGTAAATCTTTTATGACACCATATAAACATTGTTCAATTAATTCACTTATAAACTCCATATGTATGACCATTATTTTATGAGAAGGTAAGAAAATAATGTATAATGTGTAATAATGTATAATTTTAATGATATATTAATAATAACACACCATGAAATTGGAGCAATTATTGCCAAGTGATAAAGGAGTTTGCACATATGATACTGACAAAAATGGAAATTATGCTATGATTTAATTGTACAATATTAAAATTCATCTTGGTTAGTTTCTTGAATTTTTGATATTTCCATTATTTAACTGTTTCATTTAAAAGGTATTTGGACAGAGAAATAAAAAGCAAAATAACAATATTTTGAGTAATTTATTGTTGACTGAGACTACTCCAAATACGCCTTTTCATTCATTCTAAACCATTTTCATCATCCCTCCATTGGCGCCACCCCAATATCTGTTTTCTCACTTTCCTTGGCCATCACCTCTCATTCAGTAAAAGTCTGCTGGATTCCATAGATTTTGTAGGGTATCATCTTAAGACTCTATGGTTCTATATGTTTTCTAGTTGTAAGATGTTCTAAAAGCTGTGTTTTAGGTGTTTTCATCTGTTACTTTTTAGAAGTGAAAGCTATGTTTACAATTGCGTGTGTGTGCGCACGCACACGTACATGCATGCACATTGCATGTGTATTTCCAGAAAGCACAGAGAGGGAGAGTACTCATACTACAGGCCACTCAAGAGAATGTTGAATGATCCTGTCACACTGATTCAGGGGGATGCAAGTATATTCCTGCCAATTTACAAGAAATGAGACTGTAAAACTGCTTTTGTTCTCTTTTGAAAGAAATAATGCAATGCAGCAACAGATTCATCGACATTGTTTTCAGTTAAATCAAGAGGAATAAATCTTGATTCTTTCTTGATAGAGGTTGTCTTTGCATAGGACAAGTAGCCAGGTGCTCCCACAGCTGCCTTGAAACAATCATGGCTTTCTCAGGATGTGGGTGATTTTGTTCTCATCATTGATCAAATAGCAGAGTATATCATTGTCATAAAATAACACCTGGCTCAGTCCTGTGTTTTCCTCTAGTTTTCTCTAGTTAGTAATTATTGTTTACAAATCACCGGCTACACGCAGAGAAAGATCCTGTGTTTTCTCATATTGGCTGCTAGCTCATAATTTCTACTTCATGTTCTCACAGTAGCTTCAAAGGCATTCAGTGCATATGTTATACTTTTCCCCCTTGTTTTTTGTGACTACTTTGTAAATGAGCCAAATAGCATTGTTCCATATTTCTGCAGAAGTTAATAGGATTACAAAGATTTTTAAAACTAAAAATAATCTAAGTATTATTCATAATTCATAATGCAAATTTTTTCTACATTTTAATACTTCATTTAAAGTGTAAGATGCTGTACTAAATAATTTTGTATTTTTTCCCCTTAAGTTCTCTTTCTAGGGAAAACAGAGTAAGGATAAAACTCAGTAATTTAGTCTACACATTTACAACAATGTGAGCTTATGCAACCAAGTAGTATTTGCTTTCTTAGCATTAACTTATAATTAAGTACAGTATACATGAAAATCCATAAACTATAATGTTAATTTCAAAAAGTAAATATTGGAATTTAGCAACATATAATTTGTGAATATTCAACTTACATTAGGTTAGTGTGAGGAAAGTGATGGGAAAGTAAGGAAATAGATCTCATGTTGCAACGATGACATTTAATTGATACACTCTATTGTGGTCAAATCAATGATTTACTGCCAACGCTGTTTTATCTGACTAATGTCCATACCATAAAATTGTATGTATTTTGAATGTCATTTTGAATGTATGTATTACTGTCCTTAATAGTTTTAGAATTATGTCATTTACTATATTTCTTACCATGGTCTTCTGCTTTGCCATAAGAGATAAATTTCAATTGACGGCTAGGTTTTATTTTACTCTGTATATATTAACTTGTGCATGTTTGTCTTTTTAGTTTTAAGTGCATATTGCTATCCCAGGAAAAGATTAAAATTCACAATTTCAAGTAGTTTTTACTGAATGCATATAGTTTTCATTTTCATAAAGTCAAAAAATCATAAGACATGGACCACCTGTGCTGTAGAAGGTCCTATTACATGCATATTTCCTCAGCTTAATTGATCAAGGAACCACTTTTTTGAAAATTCTGTCATAGAACTCTGTTGAAATACTTTGGGGACTGCTAATCAAGAAGGTAAATCCAGGAAATTCAAACATTTATTCAAACTAATACACTTTTTTGTAATTCACAGATCAGTGAACATATATAAATCTTATGTCACCAACTGGGATTTGATTAACTGAAAACACTAAGCTAGAAATAATGTCAATTTACTAGAATTTAATTTTAAGGATATTAAAATTATTCAATGAACATTTTCAATGAACAATTTCAATGATACAAATATGGCATTTTACTTGTTTTAATCTTGTAAGTAGTTAACAATATGAGTAATGCCCTTCTTGCAATATTTCAGAGAGTTTTGGCAGAAGGTACAAGGTATGTCCTGAAAGTATCGAGCCAGTATCAATATAATTAAAATAGTTTGCATAGCGGATATTTTCAGGACAGACCTCGTAGGTATAATTTCCACAGCAGCAGCACAATAATTCCTTTCCTGGGACATGTGATGTAAATGTCTTTACTGAAGTTAAATCTTCACATGACTTTACATAGATAAATCATTATAAGAAATATTAATTACTCCACACTTTATTCTCTACATCTACATATTGAAGTCCTAATTAAATTTTCAATACCATAAAATAAAGTACTATTTCTGGGTTAGACCATTAAGTATATTATTGATTAAATGCATCAATGGTATCCTATGACCACAAAGAATTAATGTGTCACTTTCCTTTGTGCTGGAGGATAAGGGACATGAATATATGGCTTCTTGTTTACCTTAATTGCTACTATTTTCTGAATATAGCACAGTAGCAATAAAACTGTCTTTCTCCTCAGAGAAAAACTGAAGCTAGAAGCACAAATACTAAAATTGACCTAGATTGAATCTATATTATATTTGGTTGACCATTACCCAATTCATGTTTCCTTGTTTGTTCAGTTGTCATGATATTAGTAACTGTATTGTATTTGACTGATTTTGTCCTCATAAAGTTTTTTTTTGTTTTTGTAAATAACTGAATCACTGTTCCATCTTTTTATGAGCTGTCAGATGACTGACTGTATGGCTAGTGCGGATCAATCAAGTTAAAAGTGCTTTAGTTATTTGAAAGAGCACATCAATTGAGCACTACTGAGTTTGCCAAAATCAGGATAATCCTAATTGCTTTGACAAATTTCCTGCTGGGAAACGGATCTTCAAAGATTTCTTAATTCCTTTACTTAAGCCCATTTACTTCATTTTAAAACTTCAAAGCCTTTCTATTAATTATCGCATATGCTAGAAAACACACAGAACTAACTGCTATGTTTTATTCATCTAAGCAGAGCATCTAAACACCAAGTTACAGCAAAGATGGGAACTTATTGAAGCAAAGGTCATCCTCTGTCAAACAAGGCTATAAAAGGCTTTTCTTTTAGTAGAGAATTCATGAATATTTTATCTGAACACTTCCATGAACTTGCTGTAAAAGCTATGTTTCTTGGCATTTACTGAGGATGTCAAAATCAGTTACTGTAATTTAAATGTTTTGCTAATATGTTTATCAGATTTTCACTTAAAACATGCTCATCACACATATAATAGTGTATGTAAAACATACATTTCTAAAAGGTAACATTATAGACATTAATATTATGTAAAATCAGAATCTATTTTCTTTTATTTTAAACACGTATCTTTGTTCCAGTATAAATCTGAGAGTCTACTGGAAAAATAACAATAGAGAAGTGAGTGACTTATTAATTCTCTTTATCTGAATGTAAACCAGATGTTATAAATACTTCCAATAGGTGTAATGCTAAGCATTCTCTTGGGACCCAAATGGTGTAGGTATCTTAAATTGGTCAGCCAAAAAATAACCACAGCTCACAAGCTACTGAAGTTTAATTTAATTAGGCATGATTATTTCATGTTCCAGAATATGCCTAACATTTCTAAGTCTTAACTATATGTTGTGCTTGCATATAACACTATGCAAAATCACTAAATCTGTTAATATTCTCAGTTGCTGAGTAACAGAAAATGGTTTTGAGTATTTATATGATTTTTCCCATGAGCAAGACAAAGGAACCAAGTGAAAGAAAGATGTCTGTCCCTAACTTTTTCCATCTAATATTCATTTTCTATGCGATATGGTCTCATTAATACAGGTGCATAACATTTGATTTTAAAAAGTCAAATCTGGAGTTAGATTTTTCTGGACTTTGAACTCTGGCTCAGCAGCTTAACTCTTGGAAATTCATTTGTTTTTTCTATACCTAATTTTCTCATCGATCAGCTGAGAATACTAATAGCATTGACCTAATAGGATTCTTGTGGGACATTAGGGAGATAATATGTACAAAGTGACTAGCTCAGTACTTAGGATATAGTAGGCACCAATAATTAAGTATTGATAAAATAGTAGTGATAAAATTTCATTATTATGCTGACTAATCTTACCAGATACTTTATACAGTAGCTGTATTTTGAGAAAAAAAAAATGTGTACTTCATTTACCTCAAATACTTTCAGATATTTTTTCATTAGAAACTTTGTTTTATTTATTTTGATTTGGCAAGTATAAGGTAACTAAAATATATGTATTACAGGAGGATTGAAAAGCCTTGAAAATTAATAGACTTCCTATGTCATACTAAGTCAACATAGTTTAAAATAGTAAAAGTTGGGAAAAATGTCAGTTTTGAAATGACAACTAACTAAATTGAGGAGAAAAAGCATTTCTATGAAGAAGTTGCCTTTATAATCATGACTAAAATAAAACTATGCTAAATTAAAACTAATAAATTATAACTAGTAATCTTTGAAACTGCAGTAAGTTATGAAACAGTTGTTGCTTTAATGGTAGGAGATTTCAGATAGTGTATTTAAAAAGTAAATTAAAAATTTTTGCTATGTAAATAAATCAGAATTATTTTTTTATGGATTCCTAGGCAAGGTAGCCTTTAAAAATATCTTATGACTAACCCATTTGAGTTCTTATATATGATTTACTTCATAGTTGAAGTGTAAGTACTTTTTTCTGTACAAGTATATGTGTAGCCATTGAATGTCTCAGCCTCTTCATTTTTTTCACATAAGAAATGAAAAGGGTCCTGGCTGGTGGCGCAGTGGATAGCTGCCGGTCTGTGAACCCAAAGGTCACTGGTTTGACTCCCAGACAGGGCACATAACCAGGTTGCAAGCCAGGTTTCCAGCCAGGTTCTTAGCTGGAGGCAGGTGGAAGGCAACCATACATTGATGTTTCCCTCCCTCTCTCCCTTTCCCTTTCTCTAGAAATAATAAATAAAACTCTCTCCCTTTCCCTTTCTCTAGAAATAATAAATAAAACTTTTAAAAAAAGAAAGAAAGAAAAGGAACTAATATAAATAACCCATGGAAATGGGCAGTAGGGCAGCCGGTGACTGTGGAAGCAGGGGGAGGGGGTGGTCTGTGCTTTGGCAATATAATATGGGAGAATTATCTTTGTTGCTTCACTTTTGTCCACGTAGGGCCTAGTGTCATCTACTTAGATCCAGGGCTGAACAAGAGGCAAAGGTGCCTGGATTTTCGGGTTCTTGATGATATTTTAAAAAGACTTTTTAGAAAAAGATTTTATCTATTATTTTTAGAGAGAGGGAGGCAGAGAGGGAGAGAGACATCAATGTATGTCTTTCATAGTTGTCATTCAATGACATACATTTCAATGTATGTCATTCATAGACATCAATGTATGCCTTTCACCTGCCTCCAGCTATGGACCTGGCTGGAGACCTGGCTTGCAACCTGGTTATGTGCCCTGACTGGGAATCGAACCAGTGACCTTTGGGTTCACAGGCCAGTGCCTTAACCACTGAGCCACCAGCCAGGGCCAGATTCTAGATGATTTTTATCAAATGTAATTCTATTAAATATTCCCCTATCTTCATTACCTGAGGAGTCTTTGGAGGCCTGATAATATAAGCCATCACTACAATTGAGATACTGAATATTTTTATTATTAGTCAGAGTCCTCTTAAACATTTGCAATTCACCTTTCCTCCAACATTGTCCTCAGGCAGCTATTAATCTGCTTTATCTCACTATAGGCCAGTTTGAATTTGTTACAATTTTATGTAAATGAATAATACGATATGTAATTTTTGTTTTGTATGAATTCTTTCTTCCAGCATATGAATTGAGGTTCATCCATGTTGGCACATGTATTAGTAGTTTGTTCCTTTTAGCTGCTGAGTAATAATCCATTGTTAATTTTTTAAGCATTAATTTTATATCTGTAATAAGGGTTCATATATTTAAAACAATTTATTAACAATATACTTAAATTTTCTCAGGAAATTAAGCAGAGAAATACTACTTAGAATATTCACTAATCATCTTTTTTTCATAAATAATATATGTTCTTATTTCTCTATAAATTAAATTAAAAATAATTAGTTCATTTTGTGGCTTAAATTAATAAAATGAAAAGAAAATGTATATTCAATAAATTTTACTTAATATTTTTTGCCATCTCGGTCCCCTCCTCTTTCTCATCTCCATCCATGAGTTGATAGAAATAAAATGTGGTAAAGTTACCATTTAGCTACATAGTTTAACACACTAATAATTACTTCTTCTCCCTCCTATTTTCTCAACCATATGAAAGAGATTAATCTTAAATCAGAAACAACAGAAGCTGATAGGGGTAGTTTAATTATTAAAACAATCCCCCCCACCCCCAAATACCCTCTATTATTCAATGAGAAACAAAAGCCTATGTAACAGCATGATCAATGTATCTAGAAAACATAATAACTCGTTTTGAAACTTCATGAGCTGTTAGGTGGGAATAAAAGATGCCTTTTACTTTTGGAGAAACAGGAAAAATGGAGACCAAAAAGGGTGGTCTGGTAATAAATGTTTGTGCATTATTCACTACGGTGTACCCAGTGCCTGCCTGGGCTTACGCACAGCAGTTGCTGAATAAATATTTGTCTTATAAAAGCATTATGTTTTATCAGAAGTGTTGACAAAACCATGCAAAGTTTCAAAACCCAGAAAATAAGTTATAAATGTGAGAGAACAGGGCAAACATTTAAATCCAGTACTAAAAAGTGCGGGGGAAAAAAGAGTAGT
Source organism: Noctilio leporinus (assembly GCA_004026585.1). Taxonomy (NCBI): domain Eukaryota; kingdom Metazoa; phylum Chordata; class Mammalia; order Chiroptera; family Noctilionidae; genus Noctilio; species Noctilio leporinus. The sequence goes on along the minus strand of PVIW01000907.1, from coordinate 350,796 downwards.
GGGTATAGGTCTATTGTCAAGACGCACGAAAAATAGCATCAAGAGGAACATTTAGAAGCCCATCCTAGTGACCCAGCCTTGAGGCAATGGGGAAGAGTGGTAATAAGAGATCCCAATAAAATTAAAAAGATGGTTAATTTGATAAGAGTGAGGCTCTGGAAGGTCAAAGAAACAAAAGGGTAGCAGAGAAAACATTTTGAGTCTGGATGACTGGATGAACTAAGATAGGACCTGTCGGAAGCTTGAAGTAGGAATTACCATATTTTTCACTCCATTAGATGCACTTTTTTTCCCCTAAAAGTGTGTGTGTAGGGGGATGTCTGTGCATCTCATGGACCACATATTGCATCACAGACCATGATGTGTATTACCTAACTTGTCAGTGGTGGCGACAGCTGTTAGCAGAGGAAGTGGTGGGCCCATGTGAAACCCCTGGGGATGCTTAAATGTCCCACTTTACAGATGAATCTCAGGGTGTCTGGTCAGTTGCCTTCTGCCTCTGCCCATCACCCGGGTCCTGGGAGAGTGCAGAGAGCCATCTGATACTCCCAGCTACAACTGCTGACCTGTCAAATCAGCTGAGGATAATAACGGGTGTGAGGCTTATTAGTACTTGACCAGTTTAGAGCAATTAGCGAAACTACAACAAAGAGCTTCAAAGTAGTGAAGACTCATCTAGCTATAATTCCTGGGGGTCTTACCAGCCAGTTGCAACCTCTTGACGTTTCCATCAACAAACTACTCTTTAAATGAGAAAAGTGGAACAAATGGATGGCTGCTGGTAATCATGACCTGACACCTACTGGACGAATGAAGAGGCCCACTATCACTCAAGTTTGTGGATGGGTGAAAACATCATGGCACTCAGTGAAGGATGAAACCGTTGTATGGTCAAAAGATGTGGCATTAACGATGCCTTAGATGGAACTGAAGATAGCACCATATATGAAGATAGCAAAGAATGTGATCAGTGATTGTAAACAACTGAGCTTCACAAATTCTGACACCAGCAATGATGAGTTCTTGGGGTTCCAAGAAAAGTAGACAAGTACCTGAACCTTAAAGTCTCTCCTCATTTTGTTAATGACAGTGATGATCATTCTTAATACCTCTGTTGACTGCTGTTTACTTTACATGGTTGAAATATTATTCCATTATATTTTATTAAATATTTTAGTACACTATTTGGTTCAGAATATATTTTTTCTTATTTTCCTCCTCTAAACCTAGTTGTGTCTTATGGTCAGGTGCATCTTATAGTGTGAAAAATATGGTAATTTTGAAACAGGAGTCAGGAGATGTGAAGTTTGGAATTTTGTCTTCACTTTAGTTCTTTAACATATAACATAAGTTTAGAATATAGAAAGTATTGAGAGATACAGTAGCTTAAATAGCTATTACTTCACTAAGAAAAATAAAATTGGGGAACATATTTTAGCCTCTGAAAAAGGCTTGAAAACCCAAAGCCTGGATCTAACAGTAAAACAACACCTTTAAAATTACAGGAATTTTCTTAAAAAAAAAAAAAAAGAATAAAAGTAAAAACAGAAATTAAAAGAAGGCATTTTCTTTTAAGAATTATGTATTCAACAAATGCTTCATATAAGTGATCTTTTGATAATTTTGAACAACCTAGACAACTGATATATTTGAAAAAGAAACAGGTAATAGAATTTTTTAGAGAATAAAAAGTTTCTTACCCAAGGTATAAAATAAGATAGTAGTATGGCTTCTAAAATTGACCATAATATGTGAACTCTTAGTGATAAAAGCAAGATAGTAATAAAAAGTAAGGTCAGAATCAAATGGCATTTTCTTTTAAAAATGATCAGCTCTATCTTTCAAATCACATTATAATATCTCAAAAGCAGTATTTTGTATTACTGGTACTACTTTCTAAAAGGCTGAATAGTTACAGACTTTGTGGCTCATGAATTCAAATAACAGGCCATTCTTGGATCAATTTTCTGACTTGAAAAGTAAATGACTTGTGAAATAATATTCTAATTTTACCTTATCTTTTAAAATGACTTACTTTTCTTATTAACAAAGAAATAGATTTGATCACAGTAGCTAGGAACTTACAAATTTTTCAACTACTTGACTCATTTGAAAAGAATAATGTCATCAGCTTATTCTTACAGCCTGTTGTTGTGATTGATATTTTATGACTAAGTTTCCATCTAAAACTGAATTTCAGAAATGTGAGATCATAGATATGGTGCATTTTTAAAATTGCAAGAAGAATGAATAACTATATGCCATCCAAAATGTTTTTATCTTAATTTTGTTACAGATATTTACTATAAACACATACATTTCAAAGAGAGAATGAAAATATACTTTTCACTCCAAAATTACATTTTATAAATAGGAATTACTAAGAATAAATGGAGAGACAAATCTTCATAATGTATAATCACAAAAATGTTCTGAAAGAGAATTGCAAGTCTTCTGTTTATTATGAAATTTCATATACTCAAATAGGAAAGTACAATAATGTAATTAATTGATATTCTTATACCAGCATCTAGTTTTAACAAAGGGGAACATTTGAAGGACTTGGTTTCCATCTGATGGTTTTGGTGTAATTAAAAAACCCAACTTTTCAGACAAATGAGTACTTTTAACAACTTCTATAAATCAAATTCTCTTGTTTGTTTTTTACTCCCAAAGTAATCATTAATCTGAAGTTGGAATGTATCTTTTTCGTCAATGTTTTCATGTTTTATAAGAATATATATATAAATGCATAATATAATGTTACTTGTGATTTTTAACTATACTACATACTGTGTAATATGTTATATAGTATAGTATGAAATGTATTATAGTACAGGCTAATGTAGTATTGTTTAGAGTATTTTTTAAACTTTAATTAAAATGAATTACTTTATGTATATTATATCTTTAAGTCAAGGTATCATTTTCTAAAAATCTAAATTTATCTATGAGAATGCACATACATCTGATTCTGGTTCATTCACTTTAACTGCTGTATAATAGTGGGTTGGCCAAAAGGTTTTTTTCATTTTTTTCTATAGAAGACACATTTTTCATTTTCACCAATACCTTTATTGATTTGAATATTTTGAGTATGTTGGTTAGCTCCCATGTGGTATAATGTTGATTGCTCTCAATTGAAGACTCAATTTGATCGCTACCAACATCAGCTGGTCTACCCAACTGTGGAGCATCACCCAGTGAGAAATCTCTAGCACGAAACTTTGCAAACCACTTTTGACACATTTGTTCTGTCACAGCACCTTCTCTATACACTGCACAAATCTTGTGTGTGTGTGTGTGTGTATGTTTCATTTGCATTTTTACTTTTCTTGAAATAATAGAGCATAATATGACAAAATGTTGCACATTTTCTTTTATCTTCAATATTAGAATGACAACACAAAAATTTACCAATTTCAATGTTTTTAAAAAATGCATGTTGATATAACTGTCATAATACAATCTAAGAAAATTGTTTTCAATGAAGTTAAAGACAACTAAGCACTACTAGAGCCACTGTATAGAAAATAACTAAATGAGCTTTTTGGTCAACCCAAAAGTTCACTGTGTGTCTACACCAAGAGTTATTTACTTATTCCTTATAGACAAAACAATGTAGGTCCTTTTCAAATTATTGCTTTTGAAACCAATGCTGCACTGAACAGCTCTACTCTCATCTCCCTGGGTGCACATATAAACATTTGTTTCAATAGTGACTCTAAAAGTAAAACTGCTGGCTTATAGGACGTATACACTATCTTTCTGTACAAAGCGATTGTACCAATTGATGTACTCCCCAACAATGTTCAATAGTTTCCCTTTCCCTGCATCTTTATCACTTTATGAAGTGAATTTTAAAATGAGCATAAAGTTTAAATGTACTGTACTTTTATCATAAAACATATTAGCTAAAATACTATGCTAAATTTGATATTTCTAATGAAAAGGTGTTAGGACTTATAGATCCTTCAAATAATTGTGGGTCTTCTTGCATCGATTCAACATATTTAGCTACAGTAAAATAGGCAACCTATTTTGATGAATTTAAAATGAAAAATAGAGATGGATTTTTAATTTGAAATAATTGACATAGCTATTTTGGGATGAGAAAATAACTCAAAATAATTAAAAGATGATTCTGTATGATACAAGTTGACTTTGTTTTTGCTAAAAATAATGTTAATCTGTAAATGGTAGGAGGAAGTTCGGTATTTTGTGTGTTTTTTGTTCATGATGTCTATATGTTGGGGCATGGAGTGCAGGGGAATGGAAGATAGGAGTAAATATTTATCATTACCAATATCATGTGACTATTATCTCTTATATTTGTTTGTAATTGCAATTAAAAGCGTATCATCTCATTTGAAAAAAAAAAATGTACCAATAAACATGGCCCCCAGTATAACTGAAACTAGGTAGAGCATAGGTTATGAAAACAAGATTGATAAGAAGAAATTACATAAACCAACACAAAGGTCTGGAATTCTGGGCTGGATGAGAGGTCCATTGACCAGATACTGAGCAGGTCAATTTAATTGCTCTAAAATATTTAGTACACTATAATTTTGTGTATATAGTGTCTGTTCTATTTAATATTTCACACATTTATGAGAATGTTTTTTCTTGTAAAACACTGTGTTTATTAACTTAAGATTTAAATAAATGAATGGATCGATCAGTGAATGAATGAGAAGAAAATGTACATTAATAATATGAATTTTATTTTATTTTTAAAAGATTTATTATTTTTTAGAGAGAGAGGAAGGGAGAGAGGCAGAGAGGGAGAGAAACATCAATGTATGATTGCCTTTCACCTGCCTCCAGCCACAGACCTCTGCCTCTCTTTACTATCTGAGTAGCTTGTATTTAATGAATTATTCTAGAGATAACAACTGTAAACTCTGGATAAAAATATTTTAAAAAATATCTGAAATCTCTGCAGAGCTACTGAAAGGGGGTGGATACTAGGGAAGATTGACAACTGGTGGAAGAAAATTGAACACATTCCCATTTGTACAGTTTATGGGTGAGATCAGTCCCTAGCCTGTGTCATTCTGGGCACCTAAACTGGGAGAGAAAACCCTCAGTCATACTAGCATGCAGAACCAGAGGACAGAGTTTTGGAGCCACAGTAACAACTGGAAAGTGACAACTGAGAAATACCAGAAGAGAGAATACCACACAAGGGAAGCCCTAAATTCTGTGTATAAACTCCCCCTTAATCTCTGGCTGATCCTCAAACTGTATGTATCTGGAGCAGACACCAAATAGCCATGCTATGGCTAAGGGAACTGTCCTGAGATTTCAAATGATGCCCAGCACAAAGGAGAGCATTTGCTGTATGAATTCCACCAAGTGATCTGTTTCCAAAAAAGAAAATAGGAATGTAACAGAAGTCTTACAAAGTATCATTCACAATGCCAGGATACAGTCTAAAATTACTTGATATAAGAAAAAAAATGGCTAATGTACCTCAAACTCAAAAGAAAGTGCAATTAAGGGACCCTGACTCTGGGTTGCTCAGTTGGTTAGAGCATCATCCTAATACACCAAGTGTGGGTTCAATATCCAGTCAGGACATATAAAAAAATCAACCAATGAATGCACCAGTAAGTGCAGTAACAAATTGATCTCTCTCTTTCTCAAATCAATAAAATCTACAATTAATGGATACATCCCAAATGACTCAGATTTTGAAATTAACCAATTAAGCATTTTGAAGTTATGATAACTCAAGGATGTAAAAGGCACCCAATAGAAATTATAAGACAAAAATAAAATGTATGAATTAAATAATTTACTGGATGGGCTTCCTATAGATTAGAAATGACAGAAGAATTACTGAGCTTGAAAATAGATGAAGGGAGGGGGACAGAGGGGAGCAAAAAAGGGATGGATGTAATACAATAACAATAAAATTTAAAAAAAAAGAGAAAAAAAAAAGAAAAAAAAATTCCACAACATAAAAAAAAAGAAAATAGATGAAAACATGTAATTCCAATCTGAAAAACAGAGATTATTATTTTTTTAAAGATTATTTTTAAAAAAGAACTGATGCCTCAGGATCCATGGGACAGTATCAGTATATTTAAATTTTGGGAGAATAGGAGGAAGAAAATAGAATCAAAAATAAATTTTAAAAGGCAAAACATTCCCCAAATTTGATGAAAAGAATGAATTTAAAGGTTCAAAATGATCCACAAATCCCAAGTCCAATAAACTCAAAGACAGTCCAAACTTGGCACATCATTTTCAAACTATGTAAAAAAGGAAATTTTTAGAACCATAGGAGAAAATAGGTCATGTGCTAGGCTATAAAACATATGTCAGTACATGTGAGTGGATTGAAATAATGTAGCAGATATTCTATGGCTAAAATCAGACTGAATTAGACATTAGTAGCAATAAGACACTCAGAAAAAATGTGGAAATTATACAACATACTTTAAATAATCTAAGGAAGAAATATCTAGGGAATTATAAAATATTTGGAATTGAATAATTAAACACATCAAACCAAAATTTGTGAGATATAACTAAAGCAGTGCTTAGTGGGAAACATGGAGTTTCAAATGCTTACAGTATAAAAGATGAAGTGTCTAAGCCAATATCTTAACATTAAGAAGCTAGGAAAAGATCAAAATAAAGCTGACGCAAGTACAAAAAGGGAACAATAAACACGAGAGCATACATCAATGAAATAGAAAACAGACCCACAAAAAATTAACAAAACCAAAGCTGGTTCTTTGAAAAAGCATACAAAATTGATGTACACACAACCCCCTTTACCTCCAGACAGAGAACAAGAGAGCAAGAATGAGAGAAAACACCAAAATCATGATGGAGGAGGTATTGTCACTTACTGATCTAAAAAATACTACAGAGATATAACAAGGGACTATTAGGAACAATGTTATTCTAACAACATTCAACAACTTAACTGAAATGGAGCAGTATGTGAAAAATTAGTCAATGGGAGACTGGTTATACGAATATCAAAGAATGAGGGCAAAACAGGTGATCAGTAGTGACGGGGCTACATCACAATGTCTGTCATTCACTTTCATCTCATCATGGATATATTTATCATCTTACGCTGTCACCAGAACAGTGAGTATAGTACAATATTTTGAGAGAGGGAGGCCACATTCACATAACTTTCATTACAGTATGTTCATTGTTTTAATTTTGTTGATAATCTCTTACCTGCCTTATTTAATATATGTATATATGGGAGAAAACATAGTAAATATAGGGTTCTACACTACCAGCAGCTTTTAATTTTTTTTCAAACATTATTAATGATGATGGTAAAACATTTTGCAGCATATTCAGAAAATGTGTGTGTATGCACATATTATTTGTATTTCTATTTGATTGAGAAAAGGGATGCAGTCATATTTTGTGTGTGATTCACATTGTGAATCTAAAAATATTCTGACCACATGAATTTTGCTTGTGCCTTATTTACTTCAAAATGTATTTGCTTCATGTAACTTGAGAAAATAAAAGTTAGTTAAAAAATAATGTATGTAACTAAGTAAGAGCAGAAGATTAGCAAAATAGGACATAACCTAAGGTGGTATAATTTATAGTCTAGGAGAAAACTAATTGAATAAACAAATAAAAACATTTAATTGCTTGTCAGTTTTTACTGTTTCCCTTTGTGCATGTTCTAACTACTTAGCCAGTGACCACACTAAAATGCTTTATTATAATAAAGCATTTATTATATAAAATGCTTATTTATAAGGCCCTATCAGCTCTCCAAAACTCACTGAGGAAAGTCTCTCTGTAGGGACATTACTCAGCTCCCTTCTTGCAATAAGAAGTGCCTTTGGAGTTGTTTTCCCAATACTGTAATTGCAACGCACCATGCTGAGTCTTTCACCCAACAGGGAGCAAGGATCACTTTGTTGTTATACATCTAGTAGGAATCTCATTCTTGTTTGTGTGAATAGCACAAACATTTCATAGGTATGCATCATTTTTTGGCACAAACGAGACAGCCTGCCTCATTAATGTTACCCTAGAGTTGCTGTAACTATCAATAAGAAGAGAGTTTGAATAAATGGTTTTATTTTTTCACCTGCTAGGTTCTCATAGCATCCCCAATGTAATCTTTGTCTAACAGCTTGAGTCTTCTGCAAAAGTGATCAAATGATCAATCTTTTTACACTAAGGGGTAAACTTCAGAGCTGTGCAGAATGCCACGTGAAGAAAGTTGCCATGAATAGCAGCAGAAATTTAATATGAGTGATTTAGTTTAGCTTGGGTACCCATGAACAGATTTTCTTTTAAGTTGTTACATCATTTTTGAAAGAAATGATGCAGTAGACCTGAAGGAAATTAGGCAGCTAATCTAAAAATATGTTTTTACTCATTCATAAAGTATTTCTAAGATTCCCCAGAGTGTATTAGGCACTAAAGAAAGAGCAATAAATACCACTGATATGCACTGGTTTCATGTAGCGTACAGTTTGTTAAAGGAGATAAATAAATACATGCAATTATCATTTAAGTACAACTTGACAGGAACTCTGATACAACATGAGTAGAATACTTCAAAATGCAATGGCAGCAAACACCCTGGAGATTTAGGTGTGTCTTATTTTCATAGAAATGAATGGTTCTGGATAACTTACAATTTAGTTTGATAGAGATTGATGTATATTCAGTATTGCCAATCAGTATATCTATTTTTGAACATGCTCACATTCATTTTTAAAGAATTTCTTGGCACCATATACCTGTGATTAAATCACAGTACATTATAGCTGAGTCTTTGTTATTACAAATAAAATCCTTTACATGAAACATTTGTTATTAAAATTTAGAAAATGAGAAAGTTAAGATTTTCATAACATCTAATTATCATTTTACATTCAATATTTATTTACACATTTTTAGGCCAAATAGTAAATTAGGAATGTGATTTATATATTATGTTTATAGTTAATAAGATTCCATTTTTACTATCCCTAATTTTTCCATTTAGTTTTGTGACCTTAATATGTTAATTTCATTTAAAGGAGTTGTATCTGAGCATTTAAAATACATAAGTATATCCTGTTTCATGCTATTTTTTGAAAAATACAGCAATAAGAACCCTGTGGGTTAATTGAATCCACAGTCAAGCATTCACACATTAATTAACTTGAAAGAAAGTCTATTGAAGTATGCAAGCCTTCAAGTCAAGATGTCAATTTCATTTTAATTTTAATCAGATTGTCCAATCTGTGAAGGTGCTCATGGTATTGGTTAGTAAAGTAAAAGGACATGAGGAAGTTTGTTAAAAGTGCTGTAATTTTTCTGAAAAAAAAAAAAAAACACAAAAAACAAAAAAAAACCTCTTTGAAATTGAAGTATCATAATTACGTATTCATAGGATTCAAGGAAAATTCACTGTGATTATAGTCTGCAGATTTTGCCTTTTATGTGAATAATTTATGTAGTATAGGAAGTAATTTGGAGGTGTTAATCCTAAGGCTAATTCTCCACAAACAACTGCAGTGCTTAAACTGATGCCAGGTTTTTTAGTAGAAAATGTCAAAAGCCATAAATGCCCATACTGTCTTTGCAATATATATATTTAAAGTCTCAGATACTACAAAGAAAAAACAAATGATTTCTATGGGTATCCAAGCTTATATTTTCTTCTAAAATATTTAAGTATCAAATTGAAGTATTGGTATGTGGGACAACCATTGGCCTGGATATCAAGAATAGGTTAAAATTAACCTCAAGATTCTTTTAGCATGAAACTATAATCCCCAGTTAGCATACAAACTTCTTTTTTCTTTTTTAATTTTTACACATTGCACTTTGTAAAATAAATCCCTCAATTAGCTATGGAAGCTGAATGGCAGTTTTCTGAAAGTTAAAAATAAAATTTACTAATGATACAGCAATTCTGCTTCTAAATATACGAGGTCTATCAAGAAAAAGTCCAGCCATTGTTAAAAGAACAAGAACAGTTTGCTTGACAGTGATGTAACCTGGCAGCCAAGGAGAGTGGACTGGAATGCACATATATGAACAATGACAATTTCACCATATTAGTCAGTGGGGATGGTAGATGCGTTTGAGTGAGCATGTGTACTGTGTGGCCATCCTATTCAAAATGACTAAACAAGTAGAGCAATGAATCGGCATCAAATTTTATATTTTGTGTTAAGGTTAAACATTCCTCAACGGAAGCTATTTGGGTGACTCATAAGGCCGCAGCTATGGGCAGCTGACAATTGATGGTGTCATCACCAAAATGTACCCTCATCATGTCTCATGCAGAGATTTTTGGCAAAATGTCAGATCACCCCAGTACAGCCTAAATTTGACACCCTGAGACTTTGGCTTTTCCCAAAACTAAAATCACCTTTGAAAGGGAAAAAATTTCAGACCATCAATTAAATTCAGGAATATATGATGGGGAAGCTGATGGCAACTGGGAGAACTGTGTGATATCCTGAGGTGCCTGGTTTGAAGAGGACTGAAGTGTCATTGTCCTGGATAAAATATTTCTTGTATCTCTTCATTAAGTGTCTCTTTTTCATATTACATGACTGGATACCTCCTGAACAGATATTGTATATGCAAAAGAATTGAAAACAGGTATTCAAAGAGGTATTTGTACGCTAATTTTCACAGCAGCATTGCTCACAACAGCCAAAAAGCAGAAGCAACACTCTATTGACAGATGAATGATCAAAATGTGTTATGTGGTATATATATTTACAATAAAATATTAGTCTTAAAACAGAAAAATAAATTCTGACACATGCTACAACATGGATAAAAATCTTGAGGACATTCCTGCAAACCCAAAGGTCACTGGTTTGATTCCCAGCCAGGGCACATAACCAGGTTGCAGGCCAGGTCTCCAGCCAGATCTGTAGCTAGAGGCAGGTGAAAGGCAACCACACATTGATGTCTCTCTCTCTCTCTCTCCCTTACCCTCTCTCTAAACATAATAAAGTCTTTAAATAAAATAAATAAATTTAAATATTAAAAATAATCTTGAGGACATTATTTGTCACAAAAAAAAAATACTGAATGATTCCACTTAAATAAAGTACCTAGAGAAGTCAAATTCACATAAAGAAGTAGAATAGTATTGACCAGGAGCTGGGGAAAGAGATGTACATAACATGAATGTACATAACATCACTGAACTTTGCACATAAAACATGAATGTACATAACATCACTGAACTTTTCACATAAAAATGGTTAAAACAGTGAACCATTTAAAAATAGTTAAAATTTAAAAAGTGTTGAATTAGTGGAAATTTTTGAGAAAAATTATGAGGATGATTACAAAGGGATCTAATACTCAGAATTATTCTTTGGAAGGATTGTATTTTAATGATAGACCCTCGTTAGTGTTACCTGAACCATTTTTTGAAGTTTTAGTCATTTTTTCTTTCACAGTTGACCTAAACTATATAGTGTTCTCCCCACTCCATTATAAGTATTTCAGAAGGCATCAAGAAGGCAGCGTAAATTTGCGATGTGGCCAGACTATTTTTCATGTGATCAAGTCCCTTATATTTATGCCACTACTAGCAAAATTTCAAAACAAGAAACTAATCTTCATGATTAGGATCATGTTTTAAAATAAAATCAAAACAGTTAATAAAAATAATTTATTACTATGCAATTCTGGAGCCTTAAATTTATAGAATATTAATTTATACCAATAACTGATAATTACTTGCTCTTAGAAAAATCAAAAGGCACTAATTTCTCAAAAAATAATATAATGTACAATAAATATATATATAATTTATTTTGGAATTTGGTGTTTAATTTTTAAATAAATTGGACTGACTTTTTGAAAACCAGTTCAAAAGATTAATGAAGCTCAGTTTCAAGACTTTAATTTGGGATGACCACCTTAAACTATCATGAGCAATTTTTCTAATCCAAGAGAATATATTCTCTCAGGTTGACAGAGGCTTCAACCAGAGGTGACATATTTAGGTTTCAAAGGACTCCACTAAATACACAGAAGAAAAGAAAACAAAACAAGATATTACCAATATCTTGAACACTAGAGCTATTATGCTAATACCTTGATATATACAATGTATCTATGAAAAATAAGATTTAGATATATCCATTCTACAATGATTTGAAAAGTCACTTTTTATTTTAAAAATCATAAAATCTTACATTTTGTGTTGAAATCATAAAATATCAGTATGTTATGTCACCAAATATTTATAAGGAGTTATTTACCAAGCAGTTAGCTAATTCTAGGGATATTAAGCTAGATACCGTCTAAATGCCATTGAAGGACACATGTTTTTTACAAGTAATATGTTCAGGGCACTACAAGTTTCTGTGGGGACAGACATAAAAGAAACTCAACCCACAGATTTTCTCAGAAGAGTGAAATCTAAACAAACCTTTAAAAAAACAGGTTAGTGTTTATATAAAAACTAATAAATGTAGGAAGGTGATAAAGGAAAAGAAAAGAGATAACTGCTTTAAAACCCATAATTTAAGTCACGTGTACAGGGTGGGTCAAAAATTAGTTTACAGTTATGAGTACAAGAAACATTTATTCTTGCATTATTTATAAATTATTGTATTTCTTTCTGTAGAAACAACTATAAAGCTACTTTTTTCCTCATCTTGTATATAAACAAAATTTGCTTAGTGTTTATTTGGAACTTCTACAATAAGATACTGTGTTTACTTAGAGATATTTTAAAGACATTTCTTCATTTCAGCTATTTTCAACTGATGTGTCATAAGAGGCACACTGTTGTGCCATAGGAATTTTTAAAACAAGCAATACAATACCTAGCTATTTAGTCAGGGGCACTTATCTCTTTTCGCTTAGATTGTCAAATAAAAAAGGGACAACTCAACATCAGGAAGATAGACAATCCAATTAAAAAATTGGCAAAGGACCTGAACACTTTTCCAAGGAGGACATACAGAGGACCCACAGGCATATGAAAGGATGCTCAACATCACTAGCTACCAAAGAAATGCAAATTAAAACCACAATGAAATACCACCTCACACCTGTCAGATTCACCACCATTAACAATTCAACAAACAACAAATGCTGATGAGAATGTGGGGAAAACGGAACCCTAGTGCACTGTTGGTGGGAATGGAGACTGGTGTAGCCACTTTGGAAAACAGTATGGAATTTTCTAAAAAAACAAAAAACTAAAAACTAAAAATGGACCTACCTCTTGATCCAGTGATCCCACTGCTAAGATTATATCCTTGGGTGAGGGGTTTTGTTTTATTTTTCAAAAACTATGTTTTGTAATGTGAAAAAAAATCTTACTTTATCTGGGGCATCAGATTCATTTACCCAATGGAATAAAACTCTCATTTGCTATAGTCTGGATACAAATCCTAGCTTTGCGCCATCAGCATTTCTCTTTTATAATGGCTATGGAAGATACTGAAAGTTCAGCAGGCTCTTTCTAAATCAGCCTGAGAAAATTCAGTATGGGATTGCTGTTTGGCTTATATCAAAAGGCCACATTAAATTAAGGCCTTTCTAACTACAGAGCCTCCACACTGTGACTTAATGATTTTTCTCCACATTTCCATCTAAATCTAGGTATTTATATTTTCCTGGTCTTTTTAGTATTCTAGGAAGTTTATTTTCTCATATATCAATAAAAATAATATATTAGGTGGAGCACTTTTATTAGTTAGTTGATTCACCTGCTATGTGCCCAGACAGCAGCATTCCCAGTGCTCACATCAATGCACTGATTAAGTCCTGTAGACAACAGTGTAAACTTTTCCAGTCATTGGAAAAAGGCACTGTGGCTATATGCACATACGTGAAAATGTTATTTCTGAGTAAGTTTATTGTTAATAGAGTAACTAATCTCAGACTGGAATTAGTAGCCTAGCACCATGGAACACACCTTTTTTTTCTCTTTTTCTCACTACTCTGTGGTGATAAGCAATAACTGAATATGCTAGTGAGCAAAGCCAGCAAAACATGTACGTTTGAAGAAACAAAATAATAGATCATGATTATGGAATTGTTCAAAATATGAAAAGCATTGTATTGTAAGTCAGGAAACTTGCTTCATGTGCTACCTCTCCCCAGAAACTTTAAATCCCTACAGTTCATTGAATTTCATTTCTGCCCCTGTGAAAATAAGAGCTGGCATTTACTGAGCCCTTACCACTTGCTATGTACTATTCTGAGTGCTTTAAATGTACTCATTTCATTGAATTTTCACAACACCCTAGAAGAAAATATTATCACTCTTTCCTTTTTACAGATGAATAAAATGATGGTACATAAATTAGAAATTTGTCCAAAATCACACAGATGATGAACCCAGAATCCATGTCCTTAACCTGGGTGTGCTTTTATGAGGCCATATATGAGATAATGAAAATAAAAAAGCTTTGTAATCTATCATGTTAAAGTATAAAAAATATTATTATTAAAGTGTGAATGATTAACACATCTGTTTGTGTGTGTATGTGTGTGTGTGAACATGTTTAAAGTATGTAAAATAAATTAATTTTCCAAATCAGCTAAAAAGCTAAAACCTGGTCATATGCTCAGAACTGGTCCACTAAGGAACTGTACCTGAGAGGGGTGAGTGCTATCCTGGTATTTATTTCCCTGGCTCACTTCCTGCAAGGTAGTTCCTGGCCAGGGTGTTCCTGGCTGGCAGGTGACTATCTTTTTCCAGGCACCTTCTTTAAGACTTTTCCTTTAGGTATTTTCTAGTTAACTACTACTCTTTTCCATAAGACACAAAAACTAGAAGGGGTCAAGTGTGAAAGGAAAAAAATCAGAAGTTTTTCATTAGTTTAGTAACGAGGTAAAAGTGGCTTGAACTGGTGTGGTGGCAATGAAGATTGAGAGAAGCAAATAAAGCCAATATATATTTTGAAAGTAGAGGTTACAAGACTTGTTGACTACAATTTAGATGTGGGCAATCAAGGAAAGTGATGGAGTCATGGCTGAGTCTCAAGTTTCCAGCTGTAGAAACTGGGTATATGGTGGTGCCAGTTACTATTGTGGAAAAGACCAAGGACCATCAGCTAAAGACCAATGTGACCTAGGCAACTGGTGTCATCTTCTTGCCTTAAATCTGATATGATGCTCAGCTTCACTCCTTGTTTCATGTGATGATGAGTCCTGCTAATTGATACAATGATACATCTCATGGCTGTAATTTCTCTGTCTTTATAACATTTGTGTACTAATAATTGATATGCATCCTTCTAATATTTGTTTTTTTTTCACTTTTATTCTTATTTTATAGTTATTCTATTGTACTTGCCCAATTTTTACCCTTTGCCCTCCTCCTCCCAGCCCATTCCTGTTCCCCACTCCCACACTGAATTCCCCCACAAACTTGCCTGTGTCTATGAGTCATTCATATATGTTCTTTGACTAGTCCCTTCCCCTTCTTTCACCATTATCCTCCTATCCCCTCCACTCTGGTCACTGTTATTCTGTTCCAAATTTCCATGGTTCTGGCTCTATTTTGCTCATCACTTTATTTTGTTTATTAGATTTCTCTTATAGGTGAGATCATATGCTACTTATTTTTCATGGACTGGCTTATTTCATTTAGCATAATATTCCACAGTTCCATACTTCATTCTTTTTTTCTCAGCAGTATTCTGTTGTACAAATGTACCAGTTTTTTGATCCACTTATTTACTGATGGGACTTAGGCTGTTTCCAGCATTTGGCTATTGTAAATTGCACTGCTATAAACATAGGGGTTCTGAATTGGTGATTTGGAATTCTTAGGGCATATTCCCAGCAGTGAAATTGCTGGGTCAGAAGTCAGGTCTATTTTCAGTTTTATACCATAAGCATTTGAAACTTCATGTTTCCCACTAAGCACTGCTTTAGTTATATCTCACAAATTTTGGTTTGATGTGTTTAATTATTCAATTCCAAATATTTTATAATTCCCTCGATATTTCTTCCTTAGATTATTTAAAATGTGCTTTATAATTTCCACATTTTTTTCTGAATATCTTGTTACTAATGTCTAATTTATTCTCATTTTAGCCATAGAATATCTGCTACATTATTTCAATCCACTGACATGTATTGACATGTTTTATAGCCTAGCACATGACCTATTTTCTCCATGGTTCTAAAAATTTCCTTTTTTACATAGTTTGAAAATGATGTGCCAAGGTTTGGCTGTCTTTGAGTTTATTGGACTTGGGATTTGTGGATCATTTTGAATCTTTAAATTCACTCTTTTCATCAAATTTGGGGAATGTTTTACCTTTTTAAAATTTATTTTTGATTCTATTTTCTTTCTCCTATTCTCCCAAGATTTAAATATACTGATACTGTCCCGTGGACCCTGAAGCATCAGTTCTTTTTAAAAAACAATCTTTTTTAAAAAAATAATTATCTCTGTTCTTCAGATTGGAATTACATGTTTTCATCTATTTTCAAGTTCAGAAATTCTTCTGTCATTTCTAATCTATAGGAAGTCCATCCAGTAAATTATTTAATTCATACATTTTATTTTTGTCTTATAATTTCTATTGGGTGCCTTTTACATCCTTGAGTTATCATAACTTCAAAATGCTTAATTGGTTAATTTCAAAATCTGAGTCATTTGGGATGTATCCATTAATTGTATATTTTATTGATTTGAGAAAGAGAGAGATCAATTTGTTACTGTACTTATTGGTGCATTCATTGGTTGATTCTTTTATGTGTCCTGACTGGATATTGACCCCACAACTTGGTGTATTGGGATGATACCAGAGTCAGGGTCCCTTAATTGCACTTTCTTTTGAGTTTGAGCTACATCAGCCATTTTTTTTTCTTATACCAAGTAATTTTAGACTGTATCCTGGCATTGTGAATGATACTTTGTAAGACTTCTGTTACATTCCTATTTTCTTTTTTGGAAACAGATCACTTGGCAGAATTCATACTGCAAATGCTCTCCTTTGTGCTGGGCATCATTTGAAATCTCAGGACAACTACAAACAACCATATGACAAAAAATATGACAACCTGGATGAAATGGACACATTTCTAGAAATGTATAATCTACCAAAACTGAACCCAGAAGAAGCAGAAAGCCTGAATAGGTAAATAACAACTAGTGAAATTAAAGAAGTAATCCAAAATCTCCCAAAGCACAAAAGCCCTGGACCAGATGGCTACACAGGTGAATTTTACCAAACATTTAAAGAAGAACTAACTCCTATCCTCCTCAAACTATACCAAAAAATTCAGGAAGAGGAAAGACTCCCAAACTCTTTCTATGAAGCCAATATTATTCAAACCCCAAAACCAGGGCAAGACACAACTAAGAAAGAAAGCTACAGCCCAATATCTTTGATGAACATAGATGCGAAAATTCTCAACAAAATATTGGCCAATTGGATTCAGCAGTATATTACAAAGATCATACACCATGATCAAGTGGGCTTCATCCCAGGGATGCAAGGATGGTACAACATTCGTAAATCAATCAATGTAATACACCACATCAACAAATTGAAACATAAAAACCATATGATCATATCAATAGATGCTAAAAAAGCATTTGATAAAGTGCAGCAACTATTTATGATAAAAACCCTCAGCAAAATGGGAATAGAGGGAGCATACCTCAACATCATAAAGACCATCTATGAGAAACCTGAAGCCAACATCATACTTAATGGACAAAAACTGAAAGCTTTCCCCCTAAGATCAGGGACAAGACAAGGCTGTCCACTTTCTCTACTTTTGCTCAACATTATCTTGGGAGTTCTAGCTATAGCCATCAGAGAAGAAACAGGAATCAAAGGTATCCAAATTGGAAAGGAGGAAGTCAAACTGTCATTATTTGCAGATGATATGATAGTGTACATACAAAACCCGATGGGCTCCACCAAAAACTTACTCAATCTAATAAGCAAACTTAGCAAATTAGCTGGGTATAAAGTCAATATCCAGAAATCAAAAGTATTTTTGCATACCAATAATGAAACAACAGAAATAGAAGCGAAAAAACAAATCTCATTTACCATAGCAACAAGAAAAATAAAGTACCTAGGAATAAACTTAACTAAGGAGATAAAAGACCTGTACTCAGAAAACTACAGAACAATGAAGAAAGAAATCAAGGAAGACACAAATAAATGGAAGCATTTACCATGTTCATAGATAGGAAGAATTGACATCATTAAAATGTCCATACTACCCAAAGCAATCTACAGATTCAATGCAATCTCAATTAAAATACCAATGACAGACTTCATAGAAATAGAAAAAATACTTCAAAAATTTATATGGAGCCAAAAACACCCACGAATAGACACCACAATCTTGAGAAAGAAGAACAAGGTAGGAGGAATCACAATACCAGACTTCAAACAATACTACAAGGCTACTGTCATCAAAACAGCATGGTACTGGCATAAGAATAGACATATAGATCAATGGAACAGAATAGAGAGCCCAGAAATTAACCCAGGACTCTATGGTCAACTCATATTTGACAAAGGGGGAAGGAAC
>PVIW01000907.1:247972-332180 GCA_004026585.1 Noctilio leporinus | reverse complement strand
TATAAGCAGTGTCACCATAAAGGTTCTGGAGAAAAATATAGGCAGTAAACTTTTAGATATCCTATGCAGAAATATGCTTACAGATACTTCACCAAGGGCAAAAGATATAAAAGAAGGAATCAACAAATGGGACTATATGAAATTGAAAAGTTTCTGTTCAGCTAAAGAAAATATCAGCAAAATTCAAAGGGAACCAACTGTATGGGAAAACATAATTGCCAATGATACCTCAGACAAGGGTCTGATCTCCAAAACATATAAAGGACTAATGCGACTCAACACCAGGGAGACAGATAGCCCAATTAAAAAATGGGCAAAGGACCTGAACAGACAACTCACTGAGGAAGATATATGAAGGGCCCAGAGGCATATGAAAGAATGCTCAACATCACTAGTCATCAGAGAGATGCAAATTAAAACCACAATAAGATACCACGTCACACCTGTCAGAATGGTAATCATCAACAAACCAACAAACAAGTGCTGGCGAGGATGCGGGGCAAAGGGAACCCTGGTGCACTGTTGGTGGGAATGTAGGCTGGTGCAGCCACTGTGGAAAACAGTATGGGGTTTCCTTAAAAAAGTAAAAATGGAACTGCCTTTTGATCCAGCAATTCCACTACTTGGACTATACCCAAAGAATCCTGAAACACCAATTCATAAGAACCTATGCACACCTATGTTCATAGCAGTACTATTTACAATAGCCAAGTGCTGGAAACAGCCTAAGTGCCCATCAGTGGATGACTGGACCAAAAAACTTTGGTACATTTACACAATGGAATATTATACAGCAGAAAGAAAGAAGGAACTCGTACACTTTGCAACAACATGGATGGAACTGGAGAGTATTATGCTTAATGAAATAAGCCAGTCAGTGAAGGACAAATATATGATCTCACCCATTACAGGACAATAATGAACAAAACTAACAACAAGCAAAACAGAACCAAATATATGAATACAGTGAATAGGCTTTCAGTGGTCAGGGGAAAAGAGGTTGGGGGGAGGGGGGAGGCAGAGGCAGGGAAGGGGAGCAGCTTAGACAAGAACCTAGTATAAAGGAACCATGGACATGGACAACAGGTGGGACTGACTTTGGGGGAAATGGGTGGGTGGGGAAGGGGACAGAGGGGAGCAAAAAGGCGATGGATGTAATACAACAATAAAAAGAAAATGGAAAAAAGAAAAAAGAAAAAAAAGAAATCTCAGGACAGTTCCCTTAGCCATAGCATGGCTATTTGGTGTCTGCTCCAGATATGTGTAGTTTGAGGATCAGCCAGAGATTAAGGGGGAGTTTATGCACAGAATTTAGGGTTTCCCTTGTGTGGTATTCTCTCCTCTGGTATTTCTCAGTTGTCACTTTCCAGTTGTTACTGTGGCTCCAAAACTCTGTCCTCTGGTTCTGCATGCTAGTATGACTGAGGGTTTTCTCTCCCAGTTTAGGTGCCCAGAATGACACAGGCTAGGGACTGATCTCACCCAGAAACTGTACAAATGGGAATCTGTTCAATTTTCTTCCACCAGTTGTCATTCTTCCCTAGTATCTATCCCCTTTCAGTAGCTCTGCAGAGATTTCAGATATTTTCAAAAATATTCTTATCTAGAGTTTACAGCTGTTATCTCTAGAATAATTCATTAAATATAAGCTACTCAGATATTAAAGAGAGGCAGAGTTCTTACTACTACTTTAAAATTCACATTATTAATGTACACTTTCTTCCCATTCATTCACTGATCCATTCATTCATTTACTTATATCTTAATTTAATAAACACAGTGTCTTACAAGAAAAACCATTCTCATCAATGTGTGAAATATTAAATAGAACAGACACTATATACACAAAATTATAGTGTACTAAATATTTTAGAGCAATTAAATTGACCTGCTCAGTATCTGGTCAATGGTCCTCTCATCACTGTCTTAAATCCAGCCCAGAATTCCAGACCTTTGTGTTGGTTTTTGTAATTTCTTCTTATCAATCTTGTTTACATAACCTATGCTATTCCTAGTTTCAGTTATACTGGTGGCCATGTTTATTGCTACATATTTTTCCAAATGAGGTGATATGCTTTTAATTGTAATTAAAAACTGGAGAGTATTATGCTTAGTGAAATAAGCCAGTCAGTGAAGGACAAATATCATATGATCTCACCCATTACAGGACAATAATGAACAAAACTAACAACAAGCAAAACAGAACCAAATATATGAATACAGTGAATAGGCCTTCAGTGGTCAGGGGGAAAGGGGTTGGGGGGAGGTGGGAGGCAGAGGCAAGAAAGGGGAGCAGCTTAGACAAGAACCTAGTATAAAGGAACCATGGACATGGATAACCGGTGGGATTGACTTTGAGGGGAATGGGTGGGTGGGGAGGGGGACAGAGGGGAGCAAAAAGGGGATGGATATAATACAACAACAATAAAAAAAACAAATATTAGAGATAATGGTTATATGATATTGGTAATGATAAATATTTACTCCCATCTTCCATTCCCCTGCACCCCATGCCCCAACATATAGACACCATGAACAAAAAACAAACAAACAGAATGAATTTCCTCCTACTATTTATAGATTAACATTTTTAGCAAAAACTAAGTCAACCTGTATCATACTTCATCATCTTTTAATTATTTTGAGTATATTTTCTAATTTTTAGGAAAGATTTTATTTATCATTGTTAGAGAGGGAGGAAGGAAGGGGCACAGAGAGGGGGAGAAACATCAATGTATGGTTGCCTTTCACCTGCCTCCAGCTACGGACCTGGCTGGAGACCTGGCTTGCAACCTGGTTATGTGCTCTGGCTGGGAATATTTTGAGTTATATTCTGATCTTAATACAGCTATGCCAATTATTTCAAATTAAAAATCCATCTCTTTTTCACTTTAAATATTCAGAATAGGTTGGCTCTATTTGTCATTCAAAGCTTAGTCATTTAAGAAATGGAAGAAATTATATAATAGCTTTGTTTTCATTAATAGCCTCCTTCACTGTACATCTTTTAAAAAACTTAAACATAATAAAACAATATTTCAATTTTTTCTCAAACTGGTAAGACTTAATTATATCATAATTGTTAATAATTTTTACTTTTAAAAGATATAAAATAGAATCTTTTAACTGAAAACCACATGGACCTTACTCAAGATTAAGAATTTGTTTGATGATAGTGTTAGTTGCTATTAAACAAGCATTGAATAACCTCATCCATGTCACCTTTGAGTTGAATGTTGGCCACAGTCTATTTCTCTATTTGGTATCTGCTCCAGATATGTGCAGTTTGAGGATCAGCCAGAGATTAGGGGGGAGTTTATACACAGAATTTAGGGTTTCCTTGTGTGGTATTCTCTCCTCTGGTATTTCTCAGTTGTCACTTTCCAGTTGTTACTGTGGCTCCAAAACTCTGTCATCTGGTTCTGCATGACAGTATGATTGAGGGTTTTCTCTCCCAGTTTAGGTGCCCAGAATAGCACGGACTAGGGACTGATCTCAACCTTGGTGACCTTTCAGTATTAAGAAAGGAAAAGTCATGGTGCATCTCTCAGTTTAAATCAAAAGCTAGAAATAATTAGGCTTAGTGTGGAAGACTTGTTGAAAACCAAGTAGAATTGAAAGCTAGACTTTTGCACCAATGGTCATACACATTGTGAGTGCAAAGCAAGAGGTCTTGAAGGAAATTAAAAGTGTTACTCCAGTGAAACAACAAATAATAAAGTGAAACAACTTTATCACTGATATGGAGAAAGTTTTAGTGGTCTATACAGAAGATAAAACCAGCTACAACATTTCCTTAAACTAAATCATAATTCAGAACAAGGCCCTAATTTTCTTCAATTCTATGAAAGTTCAGAGAGGTGAGGAAGCTGCAGAACAAAGTCTGAAACTAGCAGCTTGGTTCATGAGACTTAAGGGAAAAAGCCACCTCCATAATGTAAAAGTGCAAGGTAAAGCAGTAAGTGCTAATGTAGAAGCTGCAGCTAGTTATCCATATCTAGCTAAGATAATTAATGAAAGTGGCTGTACCAAACCAAAGTTGTTCAATGTAGATGAAATAGCCTGTTATTGGGCGGGGGGCGGGGGGGGGATGCCATCTAGGACTTTCATAGCTAGAGAGAAGTCAATGCCTGTCTTCACGGTATCAAAGGACAGGCTGGCTCTCTGGTTGAAGGCTAATGTGCTAGTGACTTTAAGTTGAAATCAATGCTCATTTACAGTGCCTCAAATCATTTACAAATGCCCTTAGAAATTTTACTCTCCCTGTGCTCTATAAATGGAACAATAAACCCTGGATGACAACACATCCATTTGCAACATGCTTTACTGAATCTTTTAAGCCTACTGTTAACACTTACTGCTTGAAAAAAAATTCCTTTCAAAATATTGCCAGTGCATCTGGTCACACTAGAGCTTTGTTAAAGATGTACAAGGAGAGTAATGTTTTAGTATTTACTAACACAACATCTATTCTGCAGGCTATGGATCAGGTTGTTTCGACTTTTAAATCTTATTATTCAAGAAATACATTTCAAAAAATTATAGCTACCATTAACAGTGATTCCTCTTAGGAATCTGGGAAAAATCAATTGAGATCCTGGAAAGGATTCACCATTTTAGGTGCCATTAAGAACATTCAAAAAAAAAGAAAAAAGAAACATTCACGATTCCTGGAAAGAAGTCAAAATATCAACATTAATTACAGTTTGGAAGAAGTTGATTTCAACCCTCGTGAATGACTTGAGGGTTCAAGACTTCAGCAGAGGAAGTAACTGCAGACGTGGTGGAAACAGCAATGAATCTAAAGTAAGAAGTGGAATCTGAACATGTGATTGAATTGCTAAACTCTTATTATAAAACTTTAACAGATGAGGAGTTGCTTCTTACAAATCAGCAAAGAAGTCATTTCTAGAGATGAAATTTACTTTTGGTGAAGATTCTGTAAGGATGGTTGAAATTGTTATAGGTGGCATTCAGCTAGAAAATGAGAGCAAAGGGAACTAGACATTGAATTTAATTAAATGAGAAGCTTAAACTTGCTTGACCAGCCAAGAAGCTGTGGTTTTATAATCCATGGGATTATAGCATTTCTCTAAGAGGATTAACACTCCTTCCCCTTGACCAGTAGAAGCAAGGGAGACAGGCACATGTATAATAGAAATCAAAATGGCACAGGGGAAGGTGTTGGACCAGAGAGGCCTGTCAGTCTTGCTTGGGGGAAAGAAGAGACTATTTGGGAGGTGGACCCACCCAAAGTGCACAAAAGTTGGAAAGCTGATTGGTCATTTTGAGAAATTACCTGGTTCATCCCACACCAAAACTAATTATGTTTGCAGGGGAACAAAGAGGCTATCTCTCCTGCCCTACCTGGTTATGCATTTGCCTGTTTGTTCATGTTCTGTCTTGCCCAAAAGCACACAAACATGTGGGTCTAGCAGCTACTGGGCTCACAGCAGATGATGTGGGCTCCAAAAGGACTAAGAAGTTTTTTTCTTTTCTGTGGGTCTAGCAGCTACTGGGCTCACAGCAGATGATGTGGGCTCCAAAAGGACTAAGAAGTTTTTTTCTTTTCCTGGGTGACCTACACTCATCCTATGCATTCACAGATCCTCTCTCCATGGCCAATGTGGCCTTGCTAACAATGCAACTCCACATGCAGGCTATGCAGGCTCCAGGAGTAAGCCTAAAATGGATTATAGCTGGAAATGCATGCTAAACTAGCTGGATGCTGGACTGGACTATGCTTTCAAATGGCACATAAACTCTGGGCAGTGGCCTTACTGAAAACAAGATTGGACCTTTTCCATGGCAAGAGAGATGGTGATAGGACACTGGGAAGTCAGGAAAGGAGCCCCCCTAATTTTACATAATCAAAACCATTCTACAGAGCCATATCATCTCATTCAGGTCTCAGGAAATTTTTTCCTTTAGATACCACAGCTCTGACACATTTTGAGAGGCTTGACTCCAATTTTGAAAGTTTAACTGTGGGTAAATGCTATCAAACATTGCATGCTACAGAGACTTTGTGAAAAGAGTCAACTGATGTGGAACACTTCATTGTTGTCATATTTTTAGCAATTGCTGCACCCACCCCAACTTTTAGCAACCACCATCCTGATCAATCAGAAGCCATCAAAATCAAGGCAAGGTTCTTCACTAGCAAAGCTATGACAACACACTGAAGGCTCAGATGGTGATTAGCATTCTTTGGCCACATAGTATTAAAAAAAAATATATTGATTATTTTGAGAGAAAAGGGCAGGGAGGGAGGAAGAAAGGGAGAGAAGCATCAATGTATAGTTGCCTTTCACCTGCCTCCAGGTGAGGACCTGGCTAGAAACCTGGCTTGCCAGCTGGTTTTGTGCCCTGACTGGGAATTGAACCAGTGACCCTTGGATTCGTAGGCCAGCACCAAGCCACTGAGCCACACCAGCCAGGGCTAGTAGATCTTTTAAATTGTTCCACATATGGTTAACCTGCAGTAACTGATAACTTATCTAATTACACCTTAAACAATAAAAAGCTTTCCACATCTTCCTAGCAGATTTCAATAGTCCAAGGGTGTCTCCAGGGGCCTAAGGAATTTTATCCTTTTGCTTTATCATTATTATTGTGAAGACTTTTTAAAGTCATACTTTTTGTTTCAGGGTAATAAGACTGCTGTTAACATTCCAGTCATTCCATCTTCTCTCAATAGTATCCAAAGCTATAAGAGTGGAAGTGAAGAGGGAAAGCTCTTTTCTCAATGCTTATGTCAAGAAGAGAAAAATTTCCCAAAAGCAGT
This sequence comes from Noctilio leporinus, assembly GCA_004026585.1. Classification (NCBI taxonomy): domain Eukaryota; kingdom Metazoa; phylum Chordata; class Mammalia; order Chiroptera; family Noctilionidae; genus Noctilio; species Noctilio leporinus. Next base: position 325,393 of record PVIW01000907.1, on the reverse strand, counting down.
TCAAACATTGCCTTGACATAACATCAGTGAGAACTGTGTCATATGGCTGCCCTTAGACAAAAACTGACAAAGAAGGACAGAATTACCATGATTAATTTAGACTATTGTTTCTCAGCTAGGAGTGGTAACTACTCTCTAAGGCGTATTCGTAAACCTTTGGGTTTTTGTTTTTAATAGTCACTGTGCCTGGAACATTAGCTGAACTTGAATTGTGAAAGCCAAAAATAGTAAACATAATGCTATTGCAGAAAGCTTTGTTCAATAAAGGCTTTCTGCTTCAAAAGTCTCATTGAAAGCACTAATTTAGGCAAAAATGACTCCTTCCCTTAGGGAAGGGCACATTTTTCTGTGAACAAAATTACATTTATGATGGCAGGCAAACAAGGAAGTGTTGTGGTGGGCAAGCAAGTGTGTCTGCCATAATTTTTATGCTTTCTTCGGTGACTCCTCTATTTTAATAAAATCCTAAAACCACCAAGGAAATACATTTGTAAAAATGTAAATCCTTTGTGGAAGATCTTATATGTATAATTTTGACTCACTATTGTTTTGCATAGTGTTCTACATTTCTGCCTCACCAAGTATTAGTTGATAATACTGACAATGTCACTAAACTGAAGAGAAAAGGATATCTTGTGTGAACAAAAAAAGGAGTTTTGTGAGAAATCCCACAAATTCAGTGACTAAAAGTAACCTCACAGGTTGATCAGATCATAAAATTCCTAACTGGGCAGTCACTCCTGGGCCTATAAAAGTTTAGTTTTTGCCTTAAGCAAGCCCTGTCCATTCATTGTCTTTGTGCTTCTAAGTTAACAAGCCTTTAAAATACCAAAAGTAATCAATCCTCTTTTACAAACCCTTTCCAGTATAAAGACCCTCAAGGGTGCACAAAATCTTGTTAAATACCCTATAATCCAATCATAGATGTTTCCCCTGTTTTACTTTCTCCACTTTCATGTAATCTTCCTTATTTAACGTCCTTAATTCCAAATGTACAAAAAGGACTGCAAAACTCATTTTCTGGAGCAACTAGGGTCTTGCTTCCCAGCATGTTGTCAGCTTGGTTCAATGAACTCTTACAATATTCTATACAGGTTTGAATTTTTCTTACATAGACACTGATGATTATAAACGTCAAAGCATTACTTACACACTTGAAGTTAGTTTTATGCAAAAGCTTCATTATGGGCCTGAACTTTGATTTGTGTCATTTCATGTAACAGGCCTTTGAAGCCTTTAAAAATTAAAATCCTAATCAAAGATAAGTCTAAGGGTAATATTTCTCACTTTTATGAGTAAAATGGAATTCTGATACATAAAAAAATTGAAGGGGAATTTTAATAATGAATGAAAACTTCTACCAGATCAATTTTAAGACTACATGAAGCATTAGTGGAAAATGTTCCAATATTCAAATAAGTACTAAATAAATATTAGGATATACTCTTATCCTAGGTACAACCTTCTTTCATAGGCAGTCTAAAAACATTATCCTTAGAAAATTATCAGAGAAAGCTACTGAAATGTTTCATTTATTTGTTAAGGTATTTTAATTATTTCTGTTAATTGTCCATTTTGTAAAATTTTATTAGCACTGTAACTAATCCTGAAACGGACTTCCAGGTTCACCCCATCATTTCCATAAATACTACTTAGCATATGAGTCCTACCAAAATTGTGTATGCTCCTAGATTCTCCCACTTGATGACTTACCTACCTATGATAAACTTAATGGATATATCTTTGATCAGGGCACACTGAAAAACCTACCTGATATTAATATATTTAACATTTTATTTCAATCTTTTATATAATTTCATAAATTTCATTTATGTCATTACCTTTGTGCTTGTCTAGTCAGCTATGTACAGTTAGTTGCTTAATAAATGCTTTTTTTAGTATAATTATGATAAATTACCTTTTCAAGAATAGTAATATTTCTTAAGTCACCTGAAAAAGTTACTACATAATCAAAAAGCATCCACTCTACTTCACATTTGGTATCAAGCCTATTTTTAAATAACTTGGAAGAAAGATTAAATCTAGAAAGAGTTGGTGTTTATTTCTTCCAAGTTTTATTATGCATGCACATGAACTTAGTCTTAAACTTTGAAGTTTAGACAAAAATTTATTTATAGAAACAAATAATTAGACTAGAATCAGTATATGGATATTATAACCAACTGAATTTGCAATACAATAGCAGGGCAATATTTATGATCAGATTTATATTTTTCAAGGGTAAACAGAGAATTTTGGAAACAATATTTGGTCTATGTCATTCTGTTCATTATAAGGAATCACATGTTATTCTATTCTACATTGTCATTTTATACTGTTTTACTCTTTAATATTAGCATAGGAAGGACACATAGGAAGTAATTTTCTTTCATATGTAAACACAAAAATATGATTGTTCAAAAATTAAGTCTGAAATATTTATCGGTGTATTAAACAAAGGACAGCAGTTTTGTTGTTCCTGCAAAATTTCAGGAGTTCAGATAAGACCATAGACTGATTACCTGTGCATGTTCATAACTTGATTCTTCTCTAACTAAAAATATTTTGTTATGATCTATGGCTCTCAAAAAGATTTGATTTTTAATTCAAATTTTAAATGTGAAAAATGTACTTGACATAGAAATTCATTTCTGAAATATTTAAGTTCATGATAGGAGTGTTTTCAATTGATAAAATACTTCATAAAAGCATAAATGTGTTAGCAAGGAAGTTGCTACACTACTGTCAAAGGAAATGGCTAATGCCAACAAGGGGCATTTTCCCCACCAAATATTTGCTTCTGGAATGGGAACTTAATAGGGGCAGCCTCAAATTTTCCATTGGGACCTCTGAGTCAGTTTCATATACTACATTACCCTTCTCAGAATTTATTGTGTGAATGAATGCACTCTTTTCCCTGAGCCCAAAATAAAATTTCAAAATGTTCATTTTATGATTTCATTTATTAGATTTATTTAGTAAATATTTTTTGTACTTTTACTCTATAACAGGCACTGGATATGTAATAATGAGCAACAAATATAGTTCTTACCCTAGGGGATGTTACACATGTTATCTTTTCTAAGACAAAATTTAGTATCAATTGATAACAAACATATCCTTTTTTCCTTTCTTTCCCTAGCTTTTTAACTTCCCTATAGTAAACAATCCACAATTTACATCCCTTCTTAGGTTTCAGACATTTACTACAAATTTACCATTTGGTCAGCAAAATCCAATCTTTTTTTTCCTTTCTCCCTTTCCTCTCCCTCTTCTTCTTTCTCTCCTTTCCTCCCCTACCCTCTCCAACTTTCTTTTTCCTTCTCTCTTAGAATCCATGATAAGCTTTCTAAGGTCTATATAATATCACCAGCCATTAAAAAATACAAATTAAAGCCATAAGTAAATACCATTACACACCTGTTAGAATAGTTGAAATGAAAAAGGCAAACAATAACAAGTGTTGACAATGACATGAAAGAAATAGAACTTCCCTAGGCTGATGAACATGCACAATGGTAAAGCCATGCTTTAAAATAATTTGGGAATTTCTTAGAAGGGTAAATACACTCTGTATGACTTAGCAATCCACGTAAAGGTATTTATTTACTTAAGTGAATTGAGAACTTATGTACAAAAATATTTGAGGGTTTTCTATTCATTTATTTTTCATATTATTAACAGTATTATTAAACAAAGCCCAATATTGGCAGAAAAAACAAATATCTACTAACTAGAGAAAGAATGAAAAAATTGTAGAAAATGTATTCAATGGACTGCTACTCTATTATAAGAAGAGACAAGCTACTAGTACACGTAACAATATGGATGAATCTCAAAGGTGTTATTTCCGAACCTAAGAGATTGCACACTATACGACTCCATTTAATAAAACATTCTGGAAAAGGCAAAACCATAGAGATAGAAATCAAAATACTGGTTTGCTAGGGCTGAGGTCATGTGTGGAAAGTTGACTCCAAAGGGGCATGAGGGAACTAGTTTAAGTTGGCAGTAATGTTTTGTGGTGGTGGTTACATAACTATATACATTTGTCAAGATTCAACAAACTGTGAAATTTAAAAGGATGAATTTCACTGTGGGCAAAGTATCCCTCAATGTAAAAAAAATGGGTATCAGATGTAAGATTTAGTATTTTAAAAAGCACACATAAATTACCTTTGGACTGAGTTCAGATTCTGTGAACACTGGGCTCTATGGATTAGAAAGTAGGAGAAAGAAAAAGAAAATTTCTCTGCTTTTTGCCTAAATTAATTATAGGCAAATTTTTGTAAAGAGCCATAGTCACCTTTGTAGCCATTTTTCTTCTTTTATTTATTTCTCTTTATATCCTGTTGCTCCTCTCTCTAGCTTCTAAAACTCTTGGAACATATTAGCTCCAAAACGTGTCCTCCATGTATGTTTATATTTTTTGTCCTACAATGTTTCATTCTTAACAATTGCCATATTTCAATGGACACCCTCTCCTCAAAAGTAAATCTGTCAGTGAATTTTTTTCACAGCAATGTCTATAGTGAAATTAATTTTATTGAATTAATACAAACATACGAAAGTGTGAAACAGGGAGATACTTTGGAGAAAAGAGTATGACTTTTCAAATTAACCTTCAATTGCTGTCATCAATGCAAGTGAAAACAACTGAAATATACATAAAATTAATGCTACAAATATATTAAATTTAATGTTGATTAAAATCAGGTAATGAGAGAAAACACAAATCTTTTTGTTTAAGAGCACAGGACATAGCAGGACAAGAGGTTAAGCCAGCTCTTCTAACATGTTTTTCTTCTCTCAGATGCCCTTTTCCCTTTAAAGTTACACATTGCTTTTATAACAGACACTGTACTGAATGCTGCTGGTTACCTTCACATAGGCATTTTCTTCTTTCTTCTCGCTAACAAAGATTATATCTACTCCGTGGGTATTCAGGGGCTTAAGGAGATGCTGGGCCCACTCTGCCTCTGTCATGGTAATTTTATTTCCCTTAATACTGAATGATTCATTCAGGAGAAGTTGATTTGGGGCTTCTCGGAAAGATTTTCTTCATGCTTTAAAAGGGACAGAACTAAGATGTTATGGATTGAATTGTTCCCTCACAAATTCATGTAAAACCCAATATGACTGTATTTGGACAGAAAACTATGAGATTAGAAAGCTTAATCAAGGTTACAAGGGAAGAGTCTTAATCATTCAATAGGGCCAGTGTCCTTATAAGAAAAGACCAGGTGGGGAAGCAAGATGGTGGAGGGATGAGTGGAGCAACACCACTCTCCTCCTAGGACCAATCTGGAACTATAACTTAATTGGGGAGAAATCATCTGGAATAACCAACAGCTGGAGATAAGCCTTATAACCACAGACAGAACAGAAGAGGATGCTCATCACAACATAACTGGTAGGAAGATCGGAGAAGTGAAAGGGCTGGCTGGGCTCACATGAGCAGGAGCTGAAGGGACAGAGCAGGGGGCTCCACCGGAGAAGGGTGGGTTCTGGTCCCCCAATTGGGCTTCCCAGTCTGAGATGGCTAGAGACAGAGAATTACTAAAGTGACCATGAAAGAAAATATATTGATGCCCTGGCTGGTAGCACAGTGGACAAGGCACCGGCCTGCAAACCCAAAGGTTGCAGGTTCGATTCCCCAGCCAGGGCACATAACAAGGTTGCAAACCAGGTCTCCAGCCACAGTCATGTCTGTGGCTGGAGGCAAGTGAAAAGCAACCATACATTGATGTCTCTCTCCCTCTCTGCCTCTCTCCCTTCCCCTCTTTCTAAAAATAATGAAATAAAATCTTTAAAAAAAAAAAAAAGAAAAAGAAAATATATTGACACTCATTTACCCTGGGCTCCGGCAGAGGGAGGGTAGAGTGCACTAGAGACGCTAAAGGAGAATTTCAAGCCTTAGCTTTAAGGAGAGAAATGAGAGAGCAGCCAAAGAGGTCCCAGGGCTGACTCTTCCCCCACACCACAGGCTGAGTACACTATCCCTATCAGCATCCTTCTGAGGGGAGGTCATAACCCCATTCCTTGGAAACAATATGCCCAGCCCAGCGGTGCCTAAACTTGGTGGCTGATCACAGACTGATTGAATTAAAAACTTAATTAACTTGCCTCACTCAGTACTGCCTAAGCCTGGCCATTCACCACAGATTGATTGGAGTAACACTGAATTAATTGGCCCTGCCCAGCACTACCTAAACCAGACCCCTTAACACAGATTGATTGGATTACAACTGAATTAATCTCTCCCACCCAGCAGGGCCAATACCTGACAGCTGATCACAGATTAATTAGATTCAAAACTGAAGGGCACAAAGAGAGTGGATCACTAATGGGCTCCAACAGGCTAATTAGGCCCAGACTATGGAATGATCTGATGTCATCATCAGATCTAGGTCTAGGAAGTAAAGAGAGTGCACCCCTATATGACAGAAGGTCATCCTACAAAGACAGGAACTCAAAAAAGCCCAATCTAAAAAACAAAAACAAATATGAAGAGTCACCTAAAATGGGGAGATAAAGAAACAGTCCATTACCAAAAGGAAAGGAGGAATCCCCAGAAAGACTGCTAAATGAAATAGACACAAGCAAACAATCAGATATGAAATTCAAAAGAATGATGATAGAGAAGCCCAATGAGCTCAGCAAGCTCAAAGAAAGTCCAGGGGCACTATGAAGAACTACAGGGAAGCTATAAGGAACTTACTGAGAACTACACCAGCATTAAAAAGGATATAGAAACTATCAGAAAAAGCCAGGAGGAAAGAGCCAAAAATACAATTTCTGAATTGAAGAATACAGTAGAAGGAATCAAAAGCAGGCGAGAGGAAGCAGAGGATCAGGTTAGCCAGCTGGAGGACAATGTAGAAAAAATTCCCAGATAGAGCAAGAAAATGAAAAAAAGGCTGTAAAAGAATGAAGAGGTTTTAAGAGAGCTGCAGGACAACATGAAATGTAATAATATCGGCATCACAGGGATACCAGAAGGAGAAGAGAAGCATGGTATAGAAAACCTGTTTGAAAAGTAATGACAGAAAACTTCCCTAACTTGATGAACAAAAATGTCACTCTCTCAAGTTCAGGAAGCACAGAAGGTCCCAATGACGATGAACCCAAACAGGCCCACTCCAAGACACATCATCATTAAAATGGTAAATTTCAAAGACAAGGAGAGCATCCAAAAAGCATTTACAGAGAAACAGCAAATAACATATAAGGGGCTCTGATAAGGTTATCAGCTGATTTCTCAACAGAAGCACTACAGGCCAGATAGGAATGGTAAAAAAAATTCTAAGCAATGAAGAACAAAGGCCTACAACCAAGACTTCTCTATTCAGCAAGGCTCTCATTCAAAATGGAAGTTGAAACAAAGAGTTTCCCAGGCATAAGAAGGCTAAAAGAATACATCTCCACCAAACCATCATTGCAAGAGATGCTAAAGTATCTGCTTTAAAAAGATGAAGAAACAGAGATGGAGAGGAACACACATACAAAGAGGGAAAGTGTCGATGAATAAGTGCCTGTCAATAATAACCTTAAACATAAATGGACTAAATGCACCAATAAAAAGACATAAGGTAACTGAATAGATAAGAAAACACGACCCACATATATGCTATCTACAAAAGACCCACCTCAGAACAAAATATTCACACAGACCAAAAGTGAAGAGATGGAAAAATATATTTCAAGCAAATGGACATAAAAAAAGTCTGGGATAGCAGTACTTATATCAGATAAAATTGATTTTACAATGAAGGACATAATAAGAGACAAAGAAGGACATTTTATAATACATAAGGAAACAATCTATCAAGAAGATATAACCCTGATAAACATATATACACCCAACATAGAAGCACCCAAATATATAAGAAAAATCTTGGAGGACTTCAAGAAGGATATCAACAGCAACACACTCATAGTAGGTGATTTTAATACCCCATTATCAACAATGGGCAGATCTTTCAAGCAAAATAACACCAAGGATATTGTGTCATTGAACAACACTCTAGATGAAACAGACTTAACTGATTTATACAGAACTCTTCATCCCAAAGAAGCAAAATACACATTCTTTCCAAATGCACATGGAACGTTCTCAAAGGCAGACCACATGGGAGGACACAAGACAAGCCTCCACAACTTTGAGAAAATTGAAATCATACCAAGCATCTTATCAAATCACAATGGCTTGAAACTAGAAATCCTCCTCAAGGGAATAAACCTAAAAATATTCTAATTCATGGAGACTGAATAACATGCTATTAAGTAATGAATAAGTTAACAAAAATATCAAGGAAGAAATAAAAAAGTTTCTAGAAACAAGGAAAATGAATACACAACAGCTCCAAATCTATGGACTATAGCTAAGGCAGTTTTCAGATGTAAGTTAATACCAAAACAGGCCTACCTAAAAAGGTTAGAACAAGCTCATACAACCTAACCATAAAGCTATAAGAACTAGAGAAGTAACAACAAAGCCCAGAGAAAGTAGAAGGAAGGAAATTATCAAGATCAGAACAGAATTAAATGCCAGAGCCTAAAATCACAATTCAAACAATCAATAAATCCAGGAGCTGGTTCTTTGAAAAGATAAACAAAATCAACAAGCCTTTAATCAACAAGACTTATCAAGAAAAAAAGAGAGAGGACTGAAATAAAGAAAATCACTAATGACAGAGGAGAAATCACAACTGATACCACAGAAATACAAAGGATTGTGAGAAATTACCACAAACAACTATACGACAAGAAATTTGACAACCTGGGTGAAATGGAAAAATTTCTAGAAATGTATAACCTACTAATAATCAAGAAGAAGCAGAAAGCCTGAATAGACCAATAACAAGTACTGAAATTGAAGAAGTAATCAAAAAAATCCTAGTGCACAATAGCCCTAGACCATATGGCTACACAGGGGATTTTTACCAAACATTTATGGAAGAACTGACTTCTATCCTTCTCAATGTATTTCAAAATTTCCAAGAAGAGGGAAGAAACCCAAACTGTTACTTTAAGGCCAGTATTATTCTAACCCAAAAACCAGGTCAAGACACAACTAAGAAAAAAAACAAACAAACTTCAGGCCAATATCTCTGATGAACATAGATGCTAAAATCCTCAACAAAATATTGGCCAACCAGATCCAGCAATACATTAAAAAGATCATACACCATGATCAAGTGGGATTCATCCCAGGGATGCAAGGATGGTACAACATTCACAAGTCAATAAACATAATACACCAAATAAACAAAATGAAAGAAAAAAACATATGATCATATCAATAGATGCTGGAAAAACATTTGATAAAGTACAGCACCCATTTATGATAAAAAATGTTCAGCAAAATGGGAATAGAGGGAGCATATCTCAACATAATAAAGACCATATATGAGAAACCTGCAGCCAACAGTATATTCAATGGGCAAAAACTAAAAGCTTTCCCCCCAAGATCAGGAACAAGACAATGCTGTCCACTTTCTCCACTTCTGTTCAACATCATTTTGGAAGTTCTAGCCATAGCAATCAGATAAGCAATCAGATAAGAAAAAGGAATCAAAAGTATCCAAATCAGAAAGGACAAAGTAAAACTGTCATTCTTTGCAGATGACATGATAGTGTATATAGAAAACCCGATAGGCTCCACCACAAACTTACTTGACCTAATAGGCAAATTTAGCAAAATAGCTGGATATAAAGTCATTGTATACCAACAATGAAACATCAGGTATAGAAGCTAGAAAACAAGTCCCATTTATTATAACAACAAGAAAAATAAAGTACTTAGGAATAAAGTACTTAACCAAGAAGATGAAAGACTTTTATTTGGAAAACCACAGAACACCAAAGAAAGAAATTAAGGAAGATACAAATAAATGGAAGCATATACCATGTTCATGGATGGAAAGATAATTCTTCCATCATGCATTAAAATGTCCATACTACCCAAAGCAATTTATAGATTCAATTCAATCCTAATTAAAATACCAATGACATATTTCAAAGATCTAGAACAAATACTTCAAAAATTTATCTGGAGCCAAAAATTACCAGGATTAGTCACAGCAATTATGAGAAAGAAGAACAATATAGGAGGCATCAAAATACCAGATATCAAACTATACTATAAGGCTACCATAATCAAAACAGTCTGGTACTGGCATAAGAATAGACATATAGATCAGTGGAACTGAATAAAGAGCCCAGAAATAAACCCAGGACTCAATGGTCAATTAATATTTGACAAAGGGGGAAGGAACATTAAATGGAGTAAAAACAGTCTCTTCAACAAGTGATACTGGGAGAACTGGACAGCGGCATGCAAAAAAATAAAACTAGACCACCAACTTACACCATACACCAGAATAAACTCAAGATGGATAAAGGACTTAAACATAAGCTGTGCCGTTATAAAAGTCCAAGAGGAAACAGGCAGTAAAACTGCAGATTTTCCACGCAGTAATATTTCCAGCAGTATTTCCACTGATACTTCTCCAAGGGCAAAGGAAATAAAGTAACAAATAAACAAATGGGATTTCATCAAACTGAAAATTTCTGCTCAGCTAAGGAAAACATCAGCAAAATGAAAAAGGAATCAACTATATAGGAAAATATATTTGCCAATGATACCTCAGACAAGAGTTTGATCTCCAAAATATATAAAGATCATATATAACTCAACACTAGGAAAACAGACAGCCCAGTTAAAAGGTGGGCAAAGGACCTGAACAGGCACTTCTCTGAGGAGGCCATACAAAGGGCCCAGAGGCATATGAAAGAATGCTCAACATTACTAGCCGTCAGAGAGATGCAAATTAAAACCACAGTAAGAAACCACCTCACAACTGTCAGAAGAATAGCAGTCATCAACAAATCAACAAACAAGTGCTGGTGAGGACATGGAGAAAAGTGAATCCTAGTGCACTGTTGGTGGGAATGCAGGCTGGTGCAGCCACTATGGAAAATGGTGTTGAATTTCCTCAGAAAACTAAAAATGGAATTACCTTTTGAACTAGCAATTCCACTGCTAGGATTATATCCAAAGTCCCCTGAAACACTAATTCAGAAGAACCTATGTACCCCTATGTTCATAGCAGTGCTATTTACAATAGCCAAGATCTGGAAACAGCCTAAGTGCCCATCAGTGGATGAATGAATCAAAAAACTGTGGTACATTTACACAATGAAATACCACACAGCAGAAAGAAAGAACTCCTACTTTTGACAACATGGATGGAGCTGGAGAGTATTATGGTTGGTAAAATAAGCCAGTCAATGAAAGACAAATACCATATGATCTCACCTATTTAGGACACTAATGAACAAAACAAACAAACAAGAAAAACAGAAGCAGAGGCATGAAAGCAAGGAACAGGCTTTCAGTGTGCAGAGGGGGTAGGAGTGGGGAGAAAAAGAGACCAAGAAGGGGAAGAGTTTAGTTAAGGAACTAGTATAAATGACCCATGGACATGGACAACATGCGGGACTGACTGTGGGAATGGGAATAGGGAGGGTGGGGTGGGGGAGAGCAGTGGGGGATAAAATGGGATAAGTGTAATACAACAATAAATTAATTAAAAAAAAAAGCGGAGAACAGACTGTGTCTTCAAATTAACATAGAGGAAATGCCATGTGAGAAGACAGCGAGAAGGTGGTTGTCAACAAGCTAGGGAGAGAGTTCTCACTTGAAACTGAATTTACCAGCACTTTGATCATAGACTTTCAACCTCCATAAACGTGAGAAAATAAAGGTCTGTTGCTGAAGTCACCCAGTTTGTGGTATTTTTTTGTGGCAGCCCTTGCAGACTAATACATAAGAGGAACATCAAAGTTCCCTTTCCAGACTTTGGATATGGCTGTGTGAAAAGGTGATGACTGGAACTTCCATAGTTACCTTGAGTTTATTAAAGCACAAGCCTGAGCGCAAAAGCTGACAGGCTGAGGACAGCAGCTGGAGAGAAGGAATCTGGGTCTTTGATAATTTCACAAGCTTCTGCATAAACCAAATCTGCCTCTCCCCGCCATCCAGCTTGTCACTTAGTTGGATTCCTATCTGCTCATATCCCAACTGACAGAGCTCCAATGATGGTGACAGTGATTCCAACTAAGGGTGTGTGTGAGTGCAGAAGCCACAGAGGCCATTTATATATATATATATATACACACACACACAAAGGCCCCTGGTCAGGAACTGTCTGAATAACAATTTTTAATGCTGGAAAACTCTTCAATATTTAACCTGCTCCATTGTTTGGAATAAGAGTCTTATCTTCGGTAGCACTTGTCCTTAATTGAGTATAAACATCCATCTCATAAATTTTTAATCCATTTTAAATTTTAATTTGGAAAAAAAGTATTTATGTTATCACTATTTCACACAGACCCTAAGCCCTGTGACAAGCCAGCTGGCTCCAGCCCAGCCTGTGACTTTTCTTGGCACAAGGGAAGTTTGGTTCTTAAACAGCTCCACAAGAGCAAAGCTATGAGAGCTCTGGGCTGGTGTATGGCCTTCGTGGCATCAGTGAAGGCAACCTGTCCATTTCACAGTCCTTGTTGTTCAGTTCAGGATGAGCGCTACTTCTGTCAGGCAGGTTCAAGAGCAATGAGATGCCCAGGGGCAAATTGTGAGCTGCTATTTGCCTTTGCATCATTTGTTTCTTTTACTGTTTTGTGGCCTTATGTGTTTGATTTTGCCCAAGGCCCTATGAAAAGCCCTGCTTATATTTTTTAGTCTTAGCAATTATTCTAAGGTAGGTTTTGAGATCTTTGCTTAACAGAGATACAAGGTGACTTGTCTGAGGTCATCAGGAGAGTAAGTGGCAGAGTTAGGGTTTAAACTCAGATCAGCCTAACTCCAAGGCCTGTATTTTTTTTTTTAAAGATTTTTTTTTTTTTATTTCATTATTTCTAGAAAGAGAGGAAGGGAGAGAGGCAGAGAAGGAGAGAGACTTCAATGTCCAAGGCCTGTATTGTTAAATATTTAAAATTGTATCCATAGTGAAATAGTAAGTGATACAGGGGATGTTCAGATACTATCCTTTTCCCTTCAAGATAAGATAAAAAGGACCTTAAAGAATAGGAAGGAGTGAAGAAGAGATGGAGGCCAGAGGAGCCCGAGTGAGCATTAGGCTAATGCAATCTTTGATGACCTATGTATTGGACCCTTGTAGTGGGTTCCAGTGAGAAAGCATGCTGGGACCTTAGAGAGGTTTCTATTGTTTGTGTCTGCTCAGTACACTGCTCCCATTCTTTCTGTTACAGCACACTCTAGCTTCCTCCATGTTCTTCTGGTACAGCTGCCTATCAGATTGCTGTTCCCTGAGCCAAGTGAATGGCCTAGGAGTCAATATGTTAACCAAGTCAGGTAAATCACAGATTGTTAAGTTATTGAAGACACTGAGAGGTTAGCCCTCTCCTGCCTCTGAGATGATTTAGCACAGATGATTAAGGGTTGTGTCAATAGCGACTCATGTTTCCAATTTCTTAGAAAGGGTCTTTATGCAATAGTAGATGATGGGTGGAGAAAGATGAGAAAACCATAGATTGAGAGACAATTGAGACTCAGTTGACTGGTGATTGAGTTCCTGGTTCCAATTCTGGAGATGCTCATAAAAGGTTTGTTCCTTGTGGTAAGTTTTTTGATTATGTGAAATGTCTCAGTATCTTCCCATTATGTCCCACTTAACATTTTTTTTGCATTTCTGTCTCTTGTACCAAGATAATACTGACTATAGTCGCCTTCAGGGGCTGAGTAATACAGCTAACAAGACAGTTTCCAAAATGGAGTTACAACCTGGTCAAGTGACAAAGTCTCAGGTATTTGCCTGTGTGTTTGCAAGGTGTTTTAGAAAGTGTTGATACTTGGAGTAAGCTATAATGAGGTTGGCAGCCTATGTGTTTCTGAAGTTCAGAGAATGATTCACATGAGTTGAAATGAGTCCAGTGTCTTCAAGGCAAGGCCACAGTGAACAGAACAGGTGTTCAGGCTAAGTCTATACAGGTACACAACACCCAATAAACAACTATTTAGTCATGTGATCCTGGTAGATACTCAGACAGAGGTTACGGTAAGCATTTCAGATAAACCTCTGGTGCAAAGAAACCCATCTCAGGCACAATAAGTATCAGATTTATGAGAGAAAAAAATAGTGCATGGCTTCATTCAAGCTTTAATTGCAAAGACCCTGTAATCAGAAATTGTGGATATGACCCAGTGTTTGTTCTGACTGGCACAAGATCTGATCTGAGATAAAACTATAGAATTGTATAATGTGGCCAGGCTATGTGGGCAGAGAATCTTACAGGATACACATTCAAAGACAACAGACTTCATTTGTTTGTGGGGGAAGAACCCTCACAACTATTATCTAAAATTTCCTCATATTAACATGGTTCTGGTCTCTCCACTGAACTCCAAATTTATACATCTAACTTCACTTGGAAATCTGGGAGTTATCTCAAATTCAGCATGGTCAAAATAAAACTATTCCTCTGTCAGTCCTCCCTTTTTCAGAAAATTGCTACACCATCCACCCACTAAACTGTTGAAGTGAAGTATCTGTGGGTCATCCTTGATTCCTTTTTCAATCTGACCACATGGTTCCTTATCCAATTCATTGAGTCCTCTTAGTTCTTTTATTGTTAAGCTATCCCAAGCAGGGGACTACATTCAGACATAAGAAACCAAACCCTCTAATAATAACTTAATAAATTCTCATGGTACAGATGGTGATATACATATTGGTTTATTAACTAAACCTTTCTATTTTAATAAAACTTACTTTTTTTGAATGTGGTGCTTCTCATGCTTGAGTGAAATTGGCGTAGCTTTCACAGCTGACAGATTCTGACAGGCTTTTTTTTTAATCGATTATAGATCAAGAGCAATAAATAAGGAGCATTCCTGAGAGTTAACTTTATCCCTTTCTACCATAAATGTAAAACATTCATAGCACAAATGTTGAACAAATGCCAATAACGTGTTTGTGGCAATAAATGCTGTCTTCTCATATACACCTTGTGCTATGGTTTTTGGAAATATCTCCTGGGTAAACCCTGACATTGTAAAAGTAGAAGTCACTTTATTTCTCTTTATTCTTTTAGCCTAGTGAACTGGGGAGAAAGATAAAAATGAAGATGTGGAAGAAGAGAAACAGAATGCTTTAATAAATGGGTCAGGCCAATTAAAATTTAGCACTTCTCAAAATAATGAGAGTTTAGGACTAATGAAAAAAATTAAGGTCATGTAGGTTTTTGAACATGTCATTTACTATTTAAAAATCTTTTGTAACCATCAGTAACTTTGAATAAATTGCAGATTTGCTTTCTAAAAAGTCAGAGATCAGGTATATCACCTGCAGGTAAAAGTAGAACATTACAATTTGTCTATTTCATCCTCTGAAATGTCAATAAAGTCCATTAATCTGCAACTCAAAATATTCATAGTATGAGTCTCTTTGTGTTTTACAAAAGATTTTAAAGTGTTGAGATATTCTAGTATTTTAAAGTATTACATAAAGTGAAAGAATTACACATAATGAGAAATCTTGTTAAATGTCTATATTTTTATACTTCCATTTTTCCTATGGTGCTTGTGTTCTCTCACAATAAGTTAAATTTAGTTGCAGCCTAGATAATCCAGGCAAAATAAGCACCAACCTATTTCCTGGACCTGAGTTAAATACATTGCCTCTTGACTATGTAATAATGAGGAATAAAATGATATTTTGTGCATTAATTACCCTACTTATAAATGGCTATTGTTTCTTGTAGGTCATGTGGTAAGAGATCTCTGAGACACTGAGCCCTCTCAGACAAGAAAAGTGTGATAAAATTATAATTCCTGGATCTCTTTCTTTAGTAATAAATACTAAAATAAAACTTTTGTAAGTACTTCTGATACAATAGAAGAAATAAAAAATACTGCTGCTTTCCCCCCAAAAAGAAATGCAATAGCTTTTCTGACATCTCTTAGAAATAATTTATACAGGCATATATAAGCCCTATATTAAATATAGGACTAAAGTTCAATAAGGGTAAGACGTAAGATACATCCTTAGTTCTGTCATTTTTCTTCATATAAATAACTTAAAAGAATACTTGGAGACTTATAGAACACTGCATCAACAACAACGAGATGCTCTTTATTCAAGTACTCTGCCATGGACTGTACTGTGGTGCCCAGATACTCACATGAAAGCTTAACTCTCAATATGATGGTATTTGGAGACAGGGTCCCTGGGAAGTAGTTAGGTTTAGATGACGTCATGAGGATAATGTGATTAGTATCCTTATAAGAAAAGATCAGAGAGCTAGCTCTCTTTCTTCTTCCCTCCCTTTCTGTCCCCTCGTGTGAAGATACAGTGAGAAGGCAGTAATGTATAAAAATCATTTAATCAATCAATTGATCAAAAAAAAAAAAAAAAACATTTCCCAAATCCAATACCCACTCATGATAAAAACACTCAGAAAGATTGCAATAGAGGATATTTCAGTGTACATGATAAAGATCAGATATGAAAAAAATGTAGGTAATGTTGTACTTAATGGTGAAAAACTGAATATTTTTACCCATGATCAGAAACAAAGCAAGGATGTCTACTCTCACCACTCTTATTTAACATAGTAGTGGACATTCTTGTCATTGCAATAAAATAACAGACAAAAAGCATGCAGAGTGGAAAGAAAGAAATAAAATTATTTCTGATTACAGATAGAATGACTGCCATCAGAGAAAACCCTGAAAAAGTACAGAAAACCTCCTATAACTAGTAAATGAGTTCATCATGATTCCTGGTTACATTAACACAAAAATCTATTGTGTATCTGTATACTAAAAATAAATATGGAAAAAAATTAAAACTCAATGCCATTTAAAATTATTCCAAATAAAATAAAATAGTAACATATATATTTAATAATACATGTATAGGATCTCTATGATGAAAATTATAGAATATTGAAAAAAATGGAATCAAATAAGATCTAAATAAATGGAGAGGTATACTCTGTTCATGGATAGGAAGATTCAGCATGGTAAAAATATCAATTCTCTTAAAATTATAGGATTCATGTAATTGCTATCCAAATCGCAGAAAAACCCTTTTTTATTGTTGATATAGGCAAGTTTAAAAAAAAATTCACATGGCAAGATACTGACCCTACTATAGCTGAAACAGTCTTGACAAAGAAGAATAAAAAGAGTTAAAGCTTACTCTGTAGCTATAGTAATTAAGACAGTGTGTGGTATTGGAACAAATGTAGATATGTAAACATGTAAAACAGAATAGAGAATCCAGAACTAGAACCATACAAACATGATCAAGTTATTTCGACAAAGATTCAAAATCAATTCAATGGAGGAAGGCTATATCACAGTCAATAAATGATACTGAAATAAGTGGACATTCATAGGTAAAAAATAAAAATGAACCTCAATATAAACCTCATACCAATTCAAAGTGAATTACAAATAACCTACATGCAAATTTACTAAAAGGCAAAACAAAAATTTTAGGAAAAAAGAACATAGGAGCAAATGTTTAGTATTGGGGGCTCTGCAATGAATTATCAGACTTGACACTGAAGTATGATCCAGAGAAGAAAAACTGATAAGTTAAAACCATTTGTTCTATGAAAGTCCATGTCATGTGGATGAAAAGACAAGCTACAGATTGGAAGAAACTGTTTGTAAAGTACATATCTGCTACAAGGGTAGCATTTAGAATATACAAAGACCTTTGAAAACTCAGCAGTAAAAAAATAATCAAGTTAGAAAATGGGAAAAGACATTTCACTGAAGAGGACATACAGATGGCAAATAGGCTCATGAAACAATGCTCAACATTATTTACCATTAGGAGATTACCCATTTAAACTATGAGCTATAGCTGCATATTTAATGTACTGGCTATCATAAAAATAATAGTGATGGCATCAAACAAAGATGCAGAGACAACAGATCACTTGTATTGTGCCTATGGGAAAGTAAAATGGTACAGGCACTCTAAAATCAATCCAGCAGTTTCTTATACACCTAAATATGCAATTAGCACAGGTCCCCACAATTACACACTGGGCATTTATCCATGAGAAATGAACACTTATGTTCACACAAATCCTATACATGAATTTACTATGCAGTTTTAAGTGTAATAGCAAAAAAAGGGAATCATTCAAGATGCTGTTCACCAGATGAATAAACAAACTGAGATATGTATATCATGTAATACTATTCAGGAAGAAAAAGGAATGTAGTATTGATACAACTTGGATGAACCGTTAGGACGAAGTATGCAGAGTGAGAGAGCCAGTCTCAAAAGGTTATGTACTGTAATACTCCATTTATATAATATATTTTCACTTTTTCCAGTTAAATATTTTCAAATGACAATTTTAGAAATGCTAAAGAGATTAATGTTTGTCAGAGGAAAGGGGATGTAGGGGGCAATACAAGGGATCATTGTGGTGTAAGTGCTATTTGATATCTTGATAAATGATTGGATAAAGAAAATATTATATATATAATGAAAGACTGCTCAGCCATAAAAAACATGAAATATTGCCATTAGCAACAACATAAATGAATTTTGAGAGTATTATGCTAAGTGTAGTAAGTTAGATTGAAAGGACAAGAACTGTATGATTTTACTTATATTTGGGATATAAAACAAAAAAGAGGAGTTCTGGCAAGATGGGAGAGGAGTAAGTGGAGCTACACCAATCTCCCGGGTCACATCTGGAATTACTTTTTTGGAGAAAAAGTCAGCTGGAATTACCAACAGAGCACCAGCTAGAAAGAAGTCCTATAACCATGGACAGAAAAGACGAGGCCACTTTATCACAACGTGACTGGTAGGAATCATGGAAACACAAGAGGGCTGGCTGGGCCCGCACAGGAGGCAGCAGCTGAAGGGACAGAGCTGGAGTCTCTACCTGAGAAGGGGGGGATCTGGCTGCACAGCTGGGTGTCCCAGCTACAGCAACAGCAGACAGCAGAGCAGCATCCAGCTGAGAAGGGCAGAAAGCCATGGAGTTCACTGGCCTGAAGAGCACTGGAGACAGTGAACTACTACAGTGATCACAGCAAAACTACATTGGCAGTCACCTACCATGGGCTCCAGCGGAGGGAGGGCAGAGAGGACTGGAGACACGTGGGAAGAGTTAGCAGCGGTGGCTTGGAGGAGAGAAGTGGGGAGGTGGCTGTGGGGACTCCGGTGCTAACTCACTGCCCACACCTCAGGCGAACTGTGCTGCACCAAGTGGCTTCCGTAGCGGGGGTCCTCATAGCCCTGCCCACTGGAAGCAATCTGCCCCACCCAGTGGTGCTGGAGCCTGGCACCTGATTGCAATTCTCTGATTTATATCTAAATAAATCTCTCCCTCCTTGTCGTGTCTGAGCATAAGTACAATAGTTTGCACCTGAAGAGGTATTTCTCACCCAGCAACACCTGGGCCTGGCAGCTGATTACAAACTCTCTGACTTAGAGCTGGGTCAATCAGCCCCACACCGTGGCAAGTGAGCCTGGTGGCTGATCGTGGATTCACTGGTTTGCATCTGAGTTGGTTTGTCCTGACCACTGGTTCCTGGGCCTGGCAGCTGATCACAAACTCATGGGATTACAACTGAATCTTTCAGTCTAGACCAGTCACCCCTTAGCCTGGTAGCTGATCACAGATTCATTGGATTACAAAAGAATCTTTCAATTGACCCCAGCGCCAACTACACTTGGTGGCTGATCACAGATTCCTTGGATTACAATTGGATCTTGCTGCCTAGCCCAGTGGTGCCTGAACCTGGCAGCTGATCACAGGTTCATTTATTTATATCTGAATCTCTCCCACCAAGTTGTACCTGAGCTGGCAGCTGATCCATTGGATTACAACTGAACCGCTCTGTCTAGTCCAGCAGGGCCTGAGTTTGGTAGCTGATTCATTGATTTACACCTGAATCAGTCTGTTTCCCAAGTTGCATTAGAGCCTGGTAATAGGATTACAATGAAATCAATCCTTCCAGCCTAGCAGTTCCTTAGCCTGACAGCTGATCAGAGTCTGATTGGATTCAGACAAAACCTTAAAATGGGGAGGAAAAGAAACAGTCCATCACCAAAAGGAAAGGAGGAATCCCCAGAAAGATCACTATGTGAAACGGAGGCAAGCAAATTATCAGATACGGAATTCAAAAGAATGATGATAGAGAAGCTCAATGAACTCAGCCAGCTCAAAGTAAACTACAAACAACTCCAGGGGAACTATGAAGAACTCCAGAAGAACTACAAAGAACTCCAGGGAAGCTACAAGGAACTTACTGAGAAATACACCAGCATTAAAAAGGACATAGAAACTATCAGTAAGAGCCAGGAGGAAATGAAGAACACAATTTATGAATTGAAAAATACAGTAGAAAGAATCAACAGCAGGCTAGAGAAAGCAGAGGATCAGATCAGTGAGCTGGAGGACAACCTAGAAAAATATGCCAAGACAGTGCAACAGAATGAAAAAAGGCTGAACAAGAATGAAGAGGTTTTAAGAGAACTGTGGGACAACATGAAATGCAATAATATCCGTATCATAGGGATACCAGAAGGAGAAGAGAAACAAGAAATGAAAAACCTATTGAAAAAAGTAATAATAGGAAACTTCTCTAACATGATGAGTGAAAACGTTATTCAAGTTCTGGAAGTACTGAGAATCCCAATGAGGATGAATCCAAACAGACCCACTCCAAGACACATCATCATTAAAATGGCAAATTTCAAAGACAAAGAGAGAATCCTAAAAGCATCAAAAGAGAAACAGCAAATAACATATAAGGGGGCTCCGATAAGGTTATCAAATGATTATTCAACAGAAACAATACAAATCAAAAGGGAATGGCAAAAAATATTCCAAGTAATGGGAAACAAAGGCCTGCAACCAAGAATACTCTATCCAGCAAGGTTCTCATTCAAAATGAAGGAAGAAATAAAAAGTTTCACAGAAAAAAGAAGGCTAAAAGAATACATTTCTACCAAACAAGCATTGAAAGAGGTGCTAAATGGTCTGCTTTAAAAAGATGAAGAAACAGCCCTGGCTGGTGGCACAGTGAACAAGGCACTGACATGTGAACCCAAAGGTTGTAGGTTCGATTACCCAACCAGGGCACATAACCAGGTTGCAAGTCAGGTCTCCAGCCAGGTCCATAGCTGGAGGCAGGTGAAAGGCAACCATACATTGATGTCTCTCTCCCTCTCTGCTTCTCTCCCTTCCCCTCTCTCTAAAAATAATAAATGAAATCAGAAAAAAAAAAAAGATGAAGAAACAGACAGAGAGGAACACAAGTACAAAGAGGAGAAACAGAAATAAATAAGTATCAATCAATAATGACCTTAAATGTAAATGGATTAAATGCCTCGTCAAAAGACTTAAGGTAGCTGAATGGATAAGAAAACATGACCTACATATATGCTGTCTTCAAGAGACCCATCTCAAAACAAATGATTGACACAGATTGAAAGTGAAGGGACGGAAATATATTAAGCAGATGGACATGAGAAAATGGATGGGGTACCAATACTTATTTCAGACAAAATAGATTTTACAATGAAGGCCACAAAAAGAGACAAAGAAGGACATTTTATAATATTTAAGGGAACAATCAATCAAGAAGATATAACTCTGGTAAACATCTATGCATCCAACATAGGAACACCCAAATATATAAGGAAAATCTTGAAGGACTTCAAGAAGGATATAGACAGCAACACACTCACAGTAGGGGATTTTAATATCCTGTTATCAACAATGGACAGATCTTCCAAAGAAAAACACACCAAGGATATTGGGGCATTGAAGAACATTCTAGAGGAAATGGACCTAACTGATATATACAGAACATTTCACCCCAAAGAAGCAATGGAACATTCTCCAAGACAGACCACATGGTAGGTCACAAGACAAGCCTCCACAAATACAGGAAAATTGAAATCATACCATGCATCCTCTCTGATCACAATGGATTGAAACTAGAAACCAACCTCAAGAGAAAAAAACAAAAACACTCTAACTCATGGACAATGAAAAACATGCTTTTAAGTAAGGACTGGGTAAACAATGAGATCAAAGATGAAATCAAAATGTTTCTGGAAACAAATGACCATGAATACACAACAGCCCAAAACCTATAGGACACAGCAAAGGCAGTCTTCAGAGGGAAATTCATAGCAATACAGGCCTACCTAAAAAGGATAGAAAAAGCTTATACAAACAACCTAGCCATAAATCTGCAAGAACTAGAGGAACAACAACAAACAATGACTAGAGCAAGTAGAAGGAAGGAAATCATCAAGATCAGAACAGAATTAAATAACTCAGATAATAAAACTATAGTTTGAAGAATCAATAAATCCAGGAGCTTATCCTTTGAATAAACAAAATTGACAAGCCTTTTATCAGAATCATCAAGAAAAAGAGAGGACATAGATCAACAAAATAAGAAATGACAGAGGAGAAATCACAACTGATACTTCAGAAATACAAAGGATTGTAAGAAATTACTACACACAACCATATGACAAAATATATGATAATCTGGGTGAAATGGACAAGTTGATGGAAATTTATAATCTACCAAAACTTAATCCAGAAGAAGCAGAAATCCTGAATAGACCAATGACAACTAGTGACATTGAAGAAGTAATCAAAAATCTCCCAAAGCACAAGAGCCCCAGACCAGATGGATACACAGGTGAATTTTACAAAACATTTAGAGAGCTAACTGCTATCCTTCTCAACCTATTCCTAAAAATCCAAGAAGAGGGAAGACTCCCAAATTCTTTCTATGAGGCCAGTATTATTCTAATCCCAAAACCAGGTCAAGACACAACTAAGAAAGAAAACTATAGGCCAATATCTCTGATAAACATACATGCTAAGATTCTCGACAAAATATTGGCCAACCAAATCAAGCAATATATTTAAAAAATCATACACAAGTGAGATTCATCCCAAGGATACAAGGATGGTACATTTGCAAATCAATAAATGTAATACACCTATAAACAAAATGAAAGACAAAAAACATATGACCATATCAATAGACACTAAAAAAGCATTTGATGAAGTACAGCACCCATTTATGATAAAAACTCTCAGAAAAATGAGAATAGAGGGAGCATACCTCAACATCATAAAGGCCATATACGAGAAGCCTGTAGCCAACATCATATTCAACAAGCAAAAACTAAAAGCTTTCCCCCTAAGACAGCCCCCTCAGAGACGGCTGTCCACTTTCTCCACTTCTGTCCAACATAATTTTGGAAGTTCTAGCCATAGCTATCAGAGAAGAAAAAGGAATCAAAGGAATCCAAATTGGAAAGGAAGAAGTAAAACTGTCACTTTTTGCAGTTGACATGATAGTGTACATAGAAAACCTGATAGGCTCCACCAAAAACTTACTCAACCTAATAAGCAAATTTAGCAAAATAGCTGGATATAAAGTCAACATTCAGAAATCAAAGGCATTTTTGTATACCAACAATGAAACATCAGGTATAGAAGCTAGAAAACAAATCCCATTTACCATAGCAACAAGAAAAATTAAGTACTTAGGAATAAACTTAACCAAGGAGGTAAAAGACTTATACTCAGGAAACTACAGAACATTGAAGGAAGAAATTAAGGAGGATACAAATAAATGGAAGCATATACCATGTTCATGGATGGGAAGAATTAACATCATTAAAATGCCCATACTAAGCCCTGGCTGGTGGCACAATGGATAAGGCACCACCTGCGAACCAAAAGGTCTCTGGTTCGATTCCCTAGCCAGGGCATATAACCAGATTGCAAGCCAGGTCTCCAGCCAGGTCCTTGGCTGGACGCAGGTGAAAGGCAACCATACATTGATTTTTCACTGCATTGATGTTCCTCTCCCTCTGCCTGTATCCCTACCTCTCTCTGTGGAACTAAATAAAATCTCTTAAAAAATGTCCATACTACGGAAAGCAATCTACAGATTCAATGTAATCCCAATTAAAATACCAATGATATACTTCATAGATATAGAAAAACTACTTCAAAAATTTATATGGAGCCAAAATTGCCCAAGAATAGTCATAGCAATCTTGAGAAAGGAGAACAAGGTAGGAGGAATCACAATACTGGACATCAAACTATACTACAGACTACTGTCATCAAAACAGTCTGGCACTGGCATAAGAATAGACATATAGATCAATGGAACAGAATAGAGAGCCCAGAAATAAACCCAGGACTCTATGGGCAATTAATATTTGACAAAGTGGGAAGAAACATAAAATGGAGTAAAAACAGTCTCTTCAATAAGTGGTGTTAGGAGAACTGGACAGCAATGTGCAAAAAAAATAAAACTAAACCACCAACTTACACCATACACCAGAATAAACTCAATATGGATAAGATAAAGGACTTAAACATAAGCAGTGCCACCATAAAGGTCCTGGAGAAAACTATAGGCAGTAAAATTTTAGATATCCTACACAGAAAAATGTTTACTGACACTTCTCCAAGGGCAAAGGAAGTAAAAGAACAAATAAACAAATGGGACTATATCAAAATGAAAAGTTTTTGTTCAGCTAAAAATACAACAAAATTCACAGGGAACCACCTGTATAGGAAAACATATTTGCCAATGATACCTCAGACAAGGATTTGATATCCAAAATATATAAAGAACTAATGCAACTCAACACCAGGGAGACAGACAGCCCAATTGAAAAACGGGCAAAGGACCTGAACAGACAACATGCTGAGGAAGACTTTCAAAGGGCCCAAAGGCATATGAAGGAATGTTCAACATCATTAGCCATCAGAGAGATGCAGATGAAAACCACAATAAGATACCACTCACACATGTCAGAATGGCAATCATCAACAAATGAACAAACAGCAAGTGTTGGTGAGGATGTGGGGAAAAGGGAACACTGGTGCACTGTTGGTGGGAAGGCAGGCTGGTGCAGCCACTATGGAAACCAGTATGGAGTTTCCTTAAAAAACTAAAAATGGAACTGCATTTTGATCCAGTGCTTCCAGTACTAGGACTATACCAGAAGAACCCTGAAATACCAATTCAGAAGAACCTATGTACCCCTATGTCCATAGTAGCACTATTTACAATAGCAAAGTGCTGGAAACAGCCTAAGTGCCCATCAATGGATGATTGGATCAAAAAACTTTGGTACATTTACACAATGGAATACTACACAGCAGAAAGAAAGAAAGAACTCCTACCCTTTGCAATAACATGGATGGAACTGGAAAGTATTATGCTTAGTGAAATAAGACAGTCAGTGAAAGACAAATACCATATGATCTCACCCATTACAGGACAATAATGAACAAAACAAACAAATAAGCAAAACAGAACCAGATACATCAATACAATGAACAGACCTTCAGTAGGCAGCAGGGCAGGGGGAGGGGGGAGGAGGAGGCAAAGAAGAGGAGCAGTTTAGTCAAGTAACTAGCATGGAAGAACTATGGACATGGACAAGTGGGATTGACTCTGGGGGCAAGTCAGTGGGTGAGGAAGGCGACACAGGGGATGAAAAAGGGGATGGATGTAATTCAACAACAATAAAATTAAATTTAAAAACTTTAAAAACTAAAATAAATGATAAGGAACTCAAAACTTTTTTTGAAAAACAAACAAACAAAAAAAACAAACAAAATATAGATACACAAACCTGCACAGGTGATAAAACTTTTATGTAACTTCATATACATATACTCCCTAAAAAGAATGAATAAAAATGGGGAAAGCTGAATTATAAAATTGGTGGGTTATATCAATGTCAATTATCTAGTTGTGATACTGTACAATAGTTTTGGAAAATGTTTCCACTGAATAGGAAATTGGACAAAGTACATTAGGAGTATACAAGGATCTCCCAATGTTATTTCTAACAATTGCATTTGAATCTACAATCATTTCAGTAAAAATACCAATTGAAAATATAAACCAAAACTACTCTTCTCAGTAAATATTATTTTGTTTTGGAGAATATTATTAGGTTTTTATAAAAATAATGTTTTAAAGATGAGTTCACTGTTATTAAATGGACTAGTGAATAAATATTTTACAAATTAACTTGGAAATGCCCTGACTTATCATTTCCTTCCTTCTCTGTTTATACTAAGATATACTGCATGTAAATTTTAAGTAGTTCATATGTATTTTCATGTTCACCAAACAAAATAAAAATACTTTTTCCTAAATCAGAATGTTTATTTATGTGAATATGGACAAAGTGAACTTTAAAGTGTATTTCAGAGAAGGCAATTATTGAATTATTTTTCTAGGATGGTATAGAAGAAATGCATTTAATAAAACAATATACAAACTTACAGCTAGTAATTATATCAAAGACAAGGATTGATTGCATTAAGACATATTTTTATATTTATAATGTAATTTACTGCTTATTAGTTTTAGCATTGAACTTTCCCAGTTCATTAAAAATGTAGCTGAACATAAAAGTGACAACAAGAAGCATTCCAGGCTCAACCTTCCTCATAAAACAAAGTCTGACAGCCTCAATGGCAAGAGTATTATTCACAGTATTAGGAAGACAGATCTCTCCATTTGCCCCTGAGAAACTATTCCATAATAGGAAATTATTGGTCAAGTTCTTGTTTGAATACATGAAACTTTGATATACAACACTGTGCTAAGGAGCATCAGTGGCTTGGTTAGGCCATTTTAATGCAAATTAAGACATTTCTCCAATTTCATTTCATAATACCTGTAATGAGGCAAATCATATTTCTTAGAAACCTCATCAGATTTCCAGTACTTTCTACCACAATTACAATAGCTCAACAGTTTGTTTAAAATTATTTTGTTCTTTGCTGTGGAAAAGATTTTTCTGTTCCATGATGTGCGCTTCCAAGTTCTGCCAAGATTGTTTGCTTGACTGAAACTTTTTAAAAGAACATTTCCACCTGAAGTTATAATAGTTTATGCTTCTTAAGTTCTAAGTAGTTTCTAAGAAAGTATCCTTTATTTACTTTTCCTCAAAAATGGGCTGTGGGCAGTTAAATCTCTGCAGATGATGTAATTTTCACATCTTGGTCAGATTATATTTCTGATTAATTATTTCCCCCTAGATGGTCACTACTGAGCTACTATAGCTATCTGCTCAGGATAAAAATGAAAAAAAAAATTTTTTTTTAATGTGATATGCTGAAAATAAGATAAAAGGATGGCTAATTTACAATGTCAAAGACAGAGTACCCTAAATATTGTATACTTCTGTAAAAAGATACTGGCAGCAGTTGCCTTTTCCTGTCTGTGTATTAAATAAAACTCAATCATTGGACACAGTTTTAACTGAAGGAAGTTTCATGTGAATATTTCTAGGTTACAATATGACTGCTTTATCTGGAATTCAGTGACTCTTGGGTAAAACAACTTTCAGTATTTTATTTTCAGATTAGGTGGGTACAGTCATTCTAACACAGTATAAGGTAGTACATGTAATACATACATGTATTTTATACACACTTGTATCACACTGCTTGAATATTTTATATTTCAGCCATCCCTCTCTTGACTTATTCTCTGGTAATGAAGAATGCTTTACAACTTAAAACAACATATACTAAGCTTTTTAATAAGCAGAGTTGAGGAAATATGAAATTCCTGAAAGCTTAAAATTTCTGTTAAATATGATAGAATAAAAGTTTATAATTATTAGAATAGCAGACATCAAATTGTTTTTCAGCTGCTATACTTTCTCAGTTCTATTCAGCTTTCCACATTTCAATTAAAATATTTCTCTGTATTTTCTCTTGTGCTTTGAAACTGTATGGTTTTCTCTCTATGGTACTATTGGGGGAAGGAGAGATTTTATTTTTTTTATAGTTTTGTTCAGCTTAAAGTAAGAGATACTATTTACATTTGCAATTTAATCAGATATCTTAAAGTATTTCTTTATGTGTGAATTTAAATATAGAATTAAATACTTGCTCTTGATTATAGAATTACTTAGATTTCTAGAGTTTTCCATAGAGTACAAAAGATTTAAATATATTACAACTTTCATGGGCATTTTTCTAAAATAAAGTATCATGATTTAGAAACTGACATAGGTACTGATGTATATAAACATGACCATCTGGCCCTGGCTGGTAGCACAGTGATTAAGGCGCCAGCCTGCGACCCCAAAGGTCGCAGGTTCGATTCCGAGCAAGGGCACATAACCAGGTTGCAGACCAGGTCTCCAGTCAGGTTTGTGGCTGAAGGCAGGTAAAACACAACCATACATTGATGTCTCTCTCCCTCTCTGCCTCTCTCCCTTCCCCTCTTTCTAAAAATAATGAAATAAAATCTTAAAAAAAAAAAAAAAAGGTTGACTCTCCTTTCTGACTTGGGTTCATTAAAAAATATTAAAAAAAACAAAAAACAAACAAACAAACAAAAAATGACCATCTGACACAGTAAACCAATGCTTTTTCCCTCTCAACATTCTTCCATCCCTCATTCTCAATTATAGATGCATTATTTTAAACATAATTAACATGAATTTGTTAGTGTTTTCACTTGTATACATGTACCATTTTTATATCTTTATTTTTTAAAATAAAAATTGTATTTATTTGTTTATTTTCTAGAGAGTGGGATAGAAAGGAAAAAGAAAGGGGGAGTATTATCGATGTGTGTGAAAAACATTGATGGGCTGCCTCTCATGCATCCCCAACCAAAGACTTGGCCGGGAGCCCAGGCACGTGCCTGGAATGGAACTGGAGACCTCCGGCCTTGTGGGAAGATGCTCCACCAATAACTAAGCCTTGCCAATCAGGGCTCCTTTTTGTCAGAATAAAATTTTTATCAACAAAATTAATAAACTTATTAAGATGTTTTCTTTATAATTTTATAGTCAACATTATATTTTTAAATTTACATAGAATATTTTATAAGCCTGTTTCATTATTTGAACTCTTTGTATGAGAAGTGTATCTTGTCAGACATTCTGAGATGCATGATCAAATGCTTAGGAAATTTACAGTGACATGCAGAGTAGAGCATTTTGTTCAAATTTATATAAATTATGTTGAAAGATTATTTTTTCAAACTACAAGGGAAAAATGATACCCTGAGGGGTCCATCTAATTTTCTTAGTCATCCACCTGAACAACTTCAATTAACATTAATACATATGCTAGTATAATATCATCTACTTTGAATATGTGAAATAAAGTTGCAAATGTTTGGATTAAAAGAGAAATTTGATTAAATAATAAACTGAGTAACATCATTATGTAGGCCAGATCTCATTAGAATTCTTTCTCACTGAATCAAATACCATAATTAAAACATTAAGTATTTAAAAGCCTTAGTTTTTACATTCAATTAAAAGAAAAAAAACCATGTCACTAAAAACGTAATTGCAGTTTAGTACAATGACTTGTTTTTAATTCATACTCAGACTTAGAGAATAATATTGTATAAATCTCCCAATGTATCTGATATCATAAGATCTTATCTAGTAACATTTTTTTCAGGCCAAATGAAAGTCACTTCATTAGTAAATAAGATATAGTCATGCAATGCTTTCTATACTTTTAAATAAATTATTAATCCTTTGATAGCAAGTGATGAGAACATGAAACCAAATAATAGTTTCTTATTTGCTGTGGAAAGCAGGGTCATTTTGAGGATAGCAGGTAATTCCTAAAGGTCACCTTGTGTGTACTGCCATTTTCATTAAGAGTACATGTCTCTGCAAATCTGCTTACAGATGTAGAGGGACTTAAAGTTCTAGGATTTGCTGCCCACAAACAGGAACTGTGAGCATAAAAATGATTAAGTGCAATGTACTTCTGTTTTATTTGTGTATTATTTTTAGTCTTGCTAGCAGTACAATATTTAAAACACTCTCTAATTCAAAGATCTTAAAAAATAGTCAAGCAAAATGAGATTTTACATACTTTCACTTTCTTCCCTTAATTTTAGTTAGTTAATGGTGCTTTAATGTGTATATAGATTGTCTCAGTTTGAGGTTACTTTTTTTAGAAGGGGAAAGTGCAGCGTAAAGAGATTGAATTCCCCATTAGCAAATGGAATTAGAAAGTAAAATTTCATGTCTAGACCATGGAAACAGGGCTAGCTGTATGGGGACAGGCAACCCGTGGAGGTCGGTCAAGTACTTAGAAGGGTCTTGCACTTAACTTAATGTTAATGTTGTTGAAATTCTTAACAATTTGAATAAAGGGCTCCATATTTTCGTTTTGCACTGAACCTTGCAAATTATGGAGCTGGTTCTGTCTGGATATCTGATTTCTATGTGATGTTGAACAGTTTGAAATGAGTTTATAGTTGACTCTTCTTTCTATTTTTATACTAATAAAAGTCAATCTATTCACACATAAATTATTAACTGTTCAATTGCAGTCCTCCATTTAGTTTATTTTTTAACATACTGTAAATATCATTTTACATTAAGTGAAAGAGAGGTACATATTCTCAGATATTTTTGTCACAGATCCCATGAAAACCCTTTAAAACTATTTATTTATATCCCATGGGGTTGAGGGGAAACAACCTGAAGAATCTAGTTTAAAAAATATGACTTGTAAATAAAACACTTGGCTGGTGTGACTCAGTGGGTTGAGCACTGGCCTGTGAAACCAAGGGTCCCTGGTTCAATTCCCAGTCAGGGCATATACCCGGGTTATAAGCCCGGTCTCCAGCCAGGTCCTCAGCTGGAGGCAGGTGAAAGGCAACCATACATTGATATTTCTCTCCCTTTCTTCCTCCCTCCCTACCCCTCTATCTAAAAAATAATAAAATAAAATGTTTAAAAAATATATGATAAAACAAAACATTTATATGATAATGCTGTATTAAAATACTGATTCTTGCTGTGTCTTGAGTGACTGGTATTTGGAAATGTATTAGTGCCCCATTACTTTTCCCATAGAAACCGTGTTAACAATTGTGCTAATCATACACAAGAAGTCCTCAAGTTAAAAGTATCCATGGCTTTAGTGTTTTAAAGCCCAGCTAAGAAATTATTGACATCTAAAGCCCAAAGTCACAACCCAATTCACTTCTCAGGAGGGAAAAAGAAATGAGCAATCCAGAAACCTCTGGCAAATAAGTGTGATAACTTGATGTTGAATCATTTAACATTGATGAATCCAGCCTGCTGCTTCAAACAGATAAGTAGTAAGCCATTTCTAAGACTGCTCTCCCAAACAATAAAAGCACACCCTTAAACCTGACATTTCCACAGTGATGAATCTTAGATGAAATCATATGAAATGTCAAAATAAAGACAGAAAAAATCAATAGTTGTGCAGATGAAGCTATGTAAGGTCAATAGTTTCATAATGTTTATGACAGGCCACCCATGTTTTTTTGTGTGACAATATTATTTAATGTGCATATCTCCAAAGTACTAATTTTTGAGATAGAATTACCTCTTGACAAGGGTATAATTAAATTCATACTTTTTTCCCCCTGAGAACACAGAGTGATGTGGTAAATAAGCTGCTCCTTCAAGGTCAGAAATAAGCTAGGTTTCTAAGTCCAGAAAAAGACAAGCAGCTCTTAGTTCCAAAGGAGTGTCATTTCTCTCCCTCTTCCCCAGTTCTCAGCTATATACTGTGGGCAGAATCACAGGCTGTGTTGGATCTTCTTCTAAACTTCCCACAAGCATATGTATTTAGGGGTGTGGCGAGGGAGTGAGGGGGTAGTTATGCAGTTGAATATATATATATACTTTCTGGGTGAGGAGACCTTTTCCCTCTTAATGTTGAAAAAAATAAAGGAAAGTGTGGTAACATATTTTTCTCCTGCTATCATTTTGCTTATTGTCTTCCTTAAGGAAAAAATTCAAACCTTTGCTTTACTCCAGAGATTGTAGAATAAGAAAAGATTAGTAATTTAGTATGTTTCTGATACCACATTATAGTACTTCATGATGTGCCTTTTACTTTGTGACAATACATTAAGGCTTATGACAAAGAAAGAAAAGAAAACTACAAATCTATCCTTATATTTTTACGTTAGTGAATCTGTTTAATATTGTAGCAGGGTGTCATGAAGTATAAAAGTCATAAAAAATGCCCCAGTAAGTAATCTAGAGATTAAGTTTACTAATAAAATTTGTTGTGTTACACTAAATGTTTCTGATCTACAATAAGATAAATTTTTATTTTCTGAGAGTATTTTAATAAGATTATAAGCCCATGCTCATTTTGAAACAAAACGTTGGGGATGGAGAAGAAGAAATAGAAAAAGAAAATGGTGGGAGGGAGAACTAAGCAGATCATTTATTCTGAGTTTTAGAGAAAGTTTTTAAAATGGAATTTCATGCAAATGGATTGATATCCCATAGTCACTGGAAGTTTTCAAGTAATTCATTGCTTGTGCAAATATCTAAACAACCCCTAACATCATGTTATAACTAGTGGAGTTACATTTTATATTTTCTGTTTAAATGTTTTAATTGTATAATTTAATTTTACCTAATAGATTGTCTTTAAACTGAATCAGAATATAGAAATACTTAGATAATATTAAGGATAAATTATAGACTTTATATGTAAAGTCTTTTCCTGTTTTAAAAAGTGAAGTGGCATATATATATTTTTGATTCTATATCTGAAAGAAAGGAAAGTCTCATGGAAATGCTGAAAGAGCCTAGAGTACTGAAGTGGTTAAATAATAAAAATTTGAAGATTTAAATAATTTTTATAATGTAAAATACAGAATTTTATTTATATTTTAAATAACATTTTATCATGCAAAATTAAAAGCCATTCTCTTTTTGTTTCTTACAGAGGATGATGCAACTAGATGAATGGTTTTAAACTGAAGCAAAAGTTAGACAAGTTACGGATTAAGATATCTCTGTAATGATACATGTGCAACTGATACTGTCAGAGAACTTATGTGTTAAGAACTCTAAATATCTTGAGTTGCATGAATTATTCATATGTTTTGGATATTAACTTCTTGTCTAAGCCATTGTTTGCAAATAACATCTTCCATTCAGTTGGTTGCCAATTGCCTTTTAGTTCAGTATTGTCCCATTCATTTATTTTTTCCTTGTCTTACCTTGCCTTTGGGGTCAAATTCATAGAATGTTCTCTATGATGAATGTCCCTAAGTTTAGTACCTATGTTTTCTTCAACGTACTTTATTACTTCAGATCTTGTATTTAGATCTTTGGTCCTTTTTGAATTGATTCTTGGACAAATTGAAAACTAATATGAAAAAATAATGAAGGCAAACTTCCCTAATTTGTGAAGGAAATAGATATACAAGTCCAGGAAGCACAGAGAATCCCAGACAAGCTAGACCCAAAGAGGACCACACCAAGACACATCATAATTAAAATAACAAAGATTAATGATAAAGAGAGAATCTTAAAGGCAGCAAGAGAAGACAGTTACCTACAAAGGGGTTCCTATAAGACTAATTTCTCAAAAGAAACTTGGCAGGCAAAAAGGGATGGGCAAGAAGTATTCAAAGTAATGAAAAGCAAAGACCTATAATAAAGATGACCTTATCCAGCAAAGCTATAATTCAGAATGGAAGGGCAGATAAAGTGCTTCCCAGATAAGGTAAAGCTAAAGGAGTTCATCACTAAGCCATTATTATATGAAATGTTAAAGGGACTTAAGAAAAAAAGGATCAAAATTATGAACATTAAAAGGACAACAAACTCACAACTACCAACAACAGAATCTAAAAATTAAAAACAAAAACTAAACAGATAACCAGAGAGGGAACAGAATCAAAGATATGGGGAACATTGGGAGGGGTGTCAGCTGGGAGGGGGAAGGGGAAGAAAGTGGGAAAGGGCAGGGATTAAGAAGCATAGTTAGTGGGTGCAAAACAGACAGGGAGAGGTTAAGACTAGGACAGGAAAAGGTAAAGCCCAAGCCCTGGCTGAGGGCTCAGTGGAAAGGTGCTGGTGTGCAAACCCAAAGGTTGCTGGTTTGATTCCTAGGCAGAGCACACATAACCAGGTTGAAGACCAGGTCTCCAGCCAGGTCTGTGGCTGGAGGCAGGTGAAAGGCAACCATACATTGATGTTCCTCTCCCTCTCTGTCTCCCTCCATTCTCCCCTCTCTAAAAATAATAATAAATAAAATCTTAAAAAAAAAGGTAAAGCCCAAGAATTTACATGCATAACCCATAAACATGAACTTAGGCAAGGTGGGATTGCCAGAGGAAGGCAGGTGCTGGGCATAGGGGAGCAAAGGGAAAAAACACTGGGACAAATGTAACAGCATATTCAATAAAAAATTAATTTAAAGAAAGAAAAAAAAACATATTACCCTACTAAATGAAAGAAGCATAAATAATAACTTATGGAAATTAGTATTTTATACACATCAATGTAAAATATTTTACTAAGTGATGACCTTATCAGTAAAATTTGTAAAAACAAAAAGGATGCCTGACATCTTTTAATGTTAGAATTTTCTTTAATGTTCTACAGTTAGTGTATTAACAAACATTCATCTCTTTCTTTTTGTCTGTGTTCACCTCTCCTCATCTCTTGGTTTTATTATTTCAGTAAAGATTCAGTAAAATTCAGTAAAAATTAAGTTATATGAATTCATTATTTTTATTATATAAAAAGCATAACATGTTTGCCTTATGTA
Organism: Noctilio leporinus; assembly: GCA_004026585.1. NCBI lineage: Eukaryota > Metazoa > Chordata > Mammalia > Chiroptera > Noctilionidae > Noctilio > Noctilio leporinus. Next base: position 290,731 of record PVIW01000907.1, on the reverse strand, counting down.
ATTATTTTCTAGAAAAGCTGGGTATATAATGTTAAGCATATAAGTATAGATAATAGTCCTGGTTGGTGGCACAGTGGATAAGGTGCCTGCCTGCAAACGCAAAGGTCACTGGTTTGATTCCCAGCCAGGGCACATAACCAGGTTGCAAAGCAGGTCTCCAGTCAGGTCTGTGGCTGGAGGCAGGTGAAAGGCAACCACACATTGATGTCTCTCTGCCTTTCTGACTCTCTCCCTTCCCCTCTCTCTAAAAATAATAAAATATTAAAAGAATAAAAAATAAAAAAATAAAATCTTTAAAAAATATAAAGAAGGGTGGGGACAGAGGGGAGCAAAAAGGGGTTGGATGTAATAAACAACAATAAAATTAAAAATATATATATATAAAGAAGAAAGCCTTAGACTAGATATAGATTCTGGGTAAATACTTACTTTGTCTTAGTCCATTACAAGGCTTGGGCTAAAATAAACATGATTTCCACTGAGAATAGAAAATTTTAAAACATAATAAGGAAATATTTTTTCTCTTAAGTGAGAAAGATGATATATTCTCTGTAAAAAACTGTAAGGGAATAGGGCTTGCTGAATGAGTCTTTAATTTTACAGGCAAAGATAAAATTATCTGCCAACCAGAAAGGGGGTAAGCAACATGATGCCATTTCTGACATTTTATTTTTAAAATGTTGGTAACTGTAAATAATGTCATTAGCTACTAGATATGATATTTTCCTATGCAAAGACAATATACACCTTTTAAAGGTAGCTGTCATTTTTGACAGTGAGTAGAAGGAATTGCATGTGGTTAAAAATATCATTGCTTAAGAAAAATCTCTGTACAAAAATACCAATGCTTAGGAAAATCTCTATGGACAAATAATACAGAGCAGTTTAGGAAGAAATATTACCTTTTATTTTTAATCTTGCATTTTGGCAGGAGGTGTTCATTTTTCAAATCTGACAAATTTTGCAGAATAAAGCAAAATTTAAAAGTAAAAGCACAGTATCACACTAATTATCTTTTTGCAAAAAACATATTAAGATGATCAAGTTATTGATAAAATAGCCCAAAATTATTAATAGCTCTTATGTTGAAATACTGTAGGGAAAGAAATATGCTCATTCACTTGGTAGATGTTGAGTTTGTCAAACACATCAAATTTTGACATAAACCTGAAAGCAAAAACGTAGTCAACAATTTTCATTTTAAGGACAGAGGCAAAGAAGGGGAACAGTTTAGTCAAGGAACTAGTATAAATGACCCATGGACACGGACAACATGTGGGAATTGACTGTTAGAGAGGGGATAGGGAGGATGGGGCAGGGGAAAGCAGTGGGGGAAAAATGGAATAAATGTAGTACAACAGTAAAGTAAAATTAAAAAAATAAAATGACCTAATTGACGAAAGGAAGTAAAATTTGGTAGTGTAAGTATACTGTAGATCCACAAGTTACTATTTATTTCTACCATGAACATTTGCTATAACTTCTATGCCCTTTATCTGCTACATGTCATAATTCAAATATGATTTAAGCAAGTAGCTATGTTGCTCAATATATAGGTGAGTGATCTGTAAGCATTTACTTGACAAGTATCAAGTTCACAGTATAATTATAAGTTAAACATTAATCAATATGTAGAATAATTTTTGACAATGTTTTTAAGCATACTAGCAAGTCATCTAAACAAAGATATACATGTTAGAGCTTTCATCAATTTCATAAATATTAACTGATTATGTCAAGATTAATTAGAAAGAAATGTGAACAAATTGTCAGAACAAAGGATGATAAAAGCAACAAATCAAAAGGGTTAACAGTAGAGACTCTGGTTTTGAAGCCAGGTTCAATATTTGTAAGGTGTTGGACTATGATAGAGAAGGTACTTATTCTTTCTCTGCCTCAGTTTCCTGCCAATAATGTGTGAAAAACAGTGTTTTATAGTTTTGTTTGAGAAATCAGTCTAATTTGTAAAGCAATTTTCACATTGCTTGGGTGTTTGTTAAGTTAAATAAATGATTAATACTAAATAATAATCAAGGAGGGAATAATTAAGACTGATTAGTTATGACACTGACTTCATGGTGATCCTTAAACTAAGCTGTAGAAGACAAGTGGGCATTTGACAAATAGCAGGGAAGAACATTCTGGATTGCAGAATCAATAGAAAATATAGAAAATGTTTAAAGTTAAATCTTATTTCCTACATGTGAGTTAAATCATGGTTTTCGACATTCTCTTTCTGGTTTATTTCGCTAAATATGGTAGCCTAAAGATCCATCTGTGTTGTCACAAATGGCAACATTTCATCTTTTCTTATGGCTGAGTAGTATTCTGTTGTATATACATACCACATCTTTATCCAATCATCTATCAAAGGATACGTCTGTTGTTTAATTTCACTCATGTGGAATGTAAAACAAAACAACAAACAAATTAACAATATTCATAGACACAGACAATAATATGATGAGTATGTGAGGGAAAGAGGGGTGAAGACAGGTAGAAAAAGGTGAAGGGTGTCAGATGTATGATGATGGAAAAGGGCATAACTTTGGATGGTGAATACATGTGGCATATAGGGATGTATTATAGAACTGTACACTTAAAACCTATATAGTTTTATTAAACAATGTCTTCCCAATAAATTTAATATAAAAAAACTTGCTTCCTATTTAGCATTTGTAATTCCCTTTTGAGAAATACCCTGCAAAGTTCAGCTTATCTAAAAGCAGTGGAAGGAGATGGACAAGTGGGATTGCTGGGACTGGAGGCTATTCCTAGGATGGCTATTTGGATAGACAGAAGCAGGAACCTAGAATCTCTGGCTAGGCAGGATAGTTTAACTCACAGACATTGACTTAGGACAGTTGGATGTCCCACTCTGTAAGAAGCACTGGCTTTTGGTGGGGAACACATCATTTCAGGGCTCTGCAGGTTATAACGTCATTAAGAAACTTTCTGAGGCAAATCCTAAATGGCAGGGTAAATTTGCAAGGGATGGCACTATTTTTTCTTTGTTTGTTTGTTTGTTTTTCCTTTTGTCATGCTTCCAGAGCTTTCAATTCTGAACCAGTTCCAAGTGTACTGGCCATCTTGCTGTGAGCCCTGTCCCTCCTGCAGACCCAGCTAATCCAAATTCACTGCAGAGTGCACCTCAGAGAACAGTGCTAACTCTAGGGACTCTCTTGGTATTGAGAACTGCAAAGTAAGGTATCAAAAGTTCTAGTCACATCCCTACCTTCCTACCACTTGCTTGACACATCATCAAAAACATGTCCGTAATTTACCAAGATTGGTTTGCTGCCTACGACGTGTGTGGAGTATATTCATGTTTTCTGAGGGCAGGTACACTTAGCGAGAATGAAGTGGGATTGTGAGCCCTGAGTACATTAAAGTCAAGAGTAATATCAGACATGTTACTGTCCTTTACCTAGGATATCTCCAAACTTGTTGTCTTCATTCAATTTATAATTGCTATTGGAATTTGCAACAGTTTTAAATCCATGCAGATACAATTAAGCTTTAAGTAACTGTTTATGCATTGGTGCTATGCAAATACAAGACCTTGTTTGATTTTTCTATATTTATTTTAGATTTTTTGTAATAACAGGCTATCATGATAGAGAATAATAAATAGAAATGTTATAGACTAAATTTATATCTAATGTTCTCCTCATATGTTATAAATGCTTGCTATCCTTAATTTCAACTCTTCAGGTTTTTATTTGATTTGAAATATTCCTCTTAACATTCAGAGTACAAAACATGGTATTTGTAGTGATGGAATCCAAATTGTTCTAATATACTGTAAAATGAAACAGTTGGCTAATAAAATAACCAAAATTATGCAACATATTATTAAGTAGGTTCAGTTTATCCATCCTGTTCCCTAAAGGCCAAATGTTCCTCATAAAATATGTTCAATAAAATAGTTCTTTTCTATTCTAGGATGACCTTAGAAGAGTCAAATGATAATTGCTAATTTCAGTTTCTAGGAACCTATACAATGTAATTTGACAACATATTAAGAAGAGAAACAAATCTCAAACCACATTTCATTTTTAAGTAGAAAGTATATAAAATCACATACATAATTTTGTAACAAGTATTTTCTACAGCATGGACTTCTTTGATTGTCCAGTAATGTTTCTAAACCTGATGGATATCCAGTGTTCTTAAAACTTTCTTTCAATAAAAATAAACAATGTGAAAAATACCTACACATCATAAAGGGTGGCTTCAGGCATCCTAGGATACTTTTTAATATGGAAGGATCCTTCCAACTTAAAAATAAACTATGTCTCCTTCATTTATTTCCCCTTTGTGCTGGTTCTAGATAAAGCAATGCTTTTTAGTCAATCCTTGGAGTATCTGACTCCAAAATAATATTTCTTTTTTCTGTTATTTTTCATGACTTTCGAAAGACACAGCATACCCAGATAATAAAAGGACATGCTTGCATAGGGCCTTATATTGCTTGAGTAAGAAAAATACGGCATCCAAAACACAAACACAGGTGCCTAGTCACGCCCTCTGATCAACAGTGGAAAACTACCCAGCCAAAAGATAGTTATAAGGATTATAAGAGAAACAGAAATTTGGTAGCGTATATATAATGTTTCTGTGTTAATAATAATAAAACCAAATTCTGTAAACTTTTGTTCCAATAAATATTCTGTTCTGCTAGCATTGAGAAAAAAATTTTTTAAAAATTTAAAAAGATTTTATTTATTATTTTTAGAGAGAGGGGAAGGGAGAAAGGGAGAGAGACATCACTGTATTGTTGCCCTTCACCTGCCTCCAGCTATGGATCTTGCTGGAGACCTGGCTTGCAACCTGGCTATGTGCTCTGGTTGGGAAATCAAATCAATGACCTTTGGGTTCACAGGCTGGCGCCTTACCCATTGTGCCACCAGCAAGGGCTGAGGAAAACTTTTTACGATAAAAAATTGGCAACATTTTAAAAGGCATGCTAAATAAATGCATGTAATTCCCAGCCAGGGCAATGTAACTAGGTTGCAAGCCAGGTCTCCAGCCAGGTCCGTAGCTGGAGGCAGGTGAAAGGCAGCCATACAGTGATGTTTCTCTCCCTTTCTTCCTCTTTCCCCTCCCTTCTCTCTGAAAAATAATAAATAAAATCTTTTTAAAATAAATATATAAATGCATGTAACCACTTCGAAAATCAGAAAACTGAGTAGAAAAGAAATGCAGTGAGTGATTTTCCCAAGTTAATCAAGAAGCCTGCAATAAAGTTAGAATTTAAAATTCAAATTCCTAATTAGGCTCTATATATTTATTAGGAGTACATTCATGATTTCCTTCCTTCCTGACAGCCAGGAAAAATTAATGGTTGCTTTTGTACTCATTGAACTTTGGTGGAGAGTAAAATGTGTTAGAAGTAAATCAATCTGAAAATATGTTAGTATATATGTGTAGATTGTTGTGAATAATAATTATATTGCAAAACAATAAAGCCTAATTAATTGTATTTCATCTATGATTAACAGAATATTTGCTTTTGTTTTATATATTTGGTAACTGAATTAGATCATGCATTTCTAGTACATTATAAACAATTTAGATGACTACTAAGGTTAAGAAAACTTTTAAAGAAGGACCTTAAAGTTCAATTCATTTTTATTTATTTATTTTTTAAGACTTTTATTATTTTTCATAGAGATGGGAGGGGAGAGAGGCAGAGAGGGAGAGAAACATCAATGTATGGTTGCCTTTCACCTGCTTCCAGCTAGAGATCTGGCTGGAGACCTGGCTTGCAACCTGATTATGTTGCCCTGGCTGGGAATCCAACCAGCAACCTTTGGGTTCGCAGGCTTGTGCCTTATCCATTGTGCCACCAGCCAGGGCTCAATTCATTTTTAAAAGGAATTATCAAGTGAGGGAGGAGTGTTCACATTGTAATTAATTATTCATAAGATTCTTTACATATTCTACAAACAACCAACTGAGAATGAAATAAAATGCTGTGATTCTTTTGTTAATGTGATAATTGTTATCTAATGCTTGCACTCATGAAAAAGCAGTCATAGCCATACTTATATTGCTTTGTGGAAGTTTTAGTTTCACTATTCCTTATAGAAATTAGCCACAAAACTTAATTAAAACCCATCTCTATGTTTGAAATTCCCCCAGAACAAGGCAAATTCAGGGGGCAGGAATGGAAGTAAATGTTTTAATAAAATTACTATTTGAGAAGGTAAATCTGATATTAAGTTTAATACAAAATTTGTCAAGGCACTTGAGAAAGAAATAAAAATATATACACTTGTTTATAAGCTTAATTAATTCTCATTTTTTATACATCAAAAAGGATGTGAGAATGTTGAAATATAAATATGTCAAGATGGTATTGTAAATATAGTGCTATCTTGTAGATAATCCCTCTCAAGATATGGATGTAGTAGTATTTTGTGAACTGTTGCTTTTAAATTCCATTTATTTTACACAATTATAATTAAAAATAGTATTTTTATTTTAAATTCTTTAAGATAGACAAAACATTCACTTAAAAAACTGACATCAAAAGTAAAACAACTTTAGCATAAGGAAAATTTATGTGTTTTGAGTGATTACAAATATTAGGTAGAAAAGTTGTTTTTCCAAGTATTTTAATCAAAATTGCAATATGTATCTATATTTTATAACATAGTTTATATATGTATATGTATTCAAAATATACTTAGAATATATAACAATTGTCATATTGTTTAATGGTCATATTTTAGAAGATCAATGAAACAGGTTAACTTAGTTGAGTATTGTTGACTCGTAAATTTATTTAAAAAATAAGGTTATTTTTGCAGTTTTCCTCATAATTTTCTTGAATGTCATAATTTATTAATGAGTTCTATTTTAAAATAAGATTATGATCTGCCTAATGAGTTAATGTTAATTTATTGTACTTGTTCAGTCATTCTTCTTTTTTTTTTTTTTTCTTTTAATTTTATTGTTGTTGTATTACATCCATCCCTTTTTTTCTCCCCTCTGTCCCCCTCCCCACTCAGTCATTCTTAAGGGGTATCCCTAAGTATTTGCTTTAATTTTTTGGAACTATCATTGAAGTATGCTGATTGAAATGTGGTCATACCTAATTTTCTACTTTATCTGGTCTTTGAAGTGAGTTTGGGATTTTATAAGTATATAATGAACATTTAGAGTTACACTTATATTATTATTATAAATAATGACAGAAACAAGAAAAAATCCTGAACATCATGAACAAAATATCCAACATACTCTATGTTCTAATTATAGTCATTTTTATGTTTAATTTAAATGATAGTTGACAAAACAGCTCTGGGTGGTGTGATTCAGTTGCTTGGAGTGACATCTTATAAACGAATGGGTCACAGGATAGGTTCCTGATCAGGGCACAAGCCTAGGTTGCAGGTTCGATCCCTGCTGGGAGGTATATGGGAGGAAACCTATCTATGTTTCTCTCTCTCCCTGATGCTTCTCTCTTTCTCCCTCTTCCTCCCTTCCCTTCTTTTTAAAATAAATAAGCATGTCCTTGAGTGAGGATAAAATAATAATAACTGACAAAACAGAGATATTTAACCACCATTGATGTCTCTGAAATCTACTTTTAAAAGATGAACTGTATTTTGTGTTTTAAATTTCAACTTTGCAGCCAGATCAATGACTACCAGTAGTGGTTTACCAGATGGTGATATCCTATAGTTCAGACAAGTTTTTAACAGATACATAGCCAAAAATTCCCCCAAACTACACCTAATACCATTTCACATAAACCATACACATGTTAAAATAAAAGATGGTAATTATGTAATTAATATATGCTAAGCACTCTAATTATTTCTTTAGTTTTATTTATTGGGAAGAGAAAAAATGCCCTTAGGGTGAAATCTGGGATAGCCCACTACTTTTCAAAGCTTGGATCAATATTGAATTTTGCCTGGAGATTTAGATATATCATTTAAGGTAGTCATGTTTTTACTCCTTTGAGTTATTCAGAGATTAACCAATATTGAAAAATTTTGCATTTCTGGGACAAAGCAAATATTTCATTTACAATAGTAACATTGATATTTGTAAGCGTTATTCATTTAATATTTCTTTTTATGCCATTTTTGTAAGGCCTCTCAGTTTGGAAGTTTTTCTTTGTTCCCTATGCTCCATAAATAAAATGTCATCTTTTTTCTTAAATATGTGAAAAAATCTACCCTTGACACTACTCAGGCTTTGATAAAAGTTTTCAGTTTTATCCATGTTTACTTACTTATTTTTGTTATTTTCTTCTTTAAAAAGATATTTGTTTTACCTAGAACATCATAGAGTTCCATCTAAGTTTTCCAATGTGACACTAATAATTATTATGATATACTCTTTCAGTCATAAATTATAGTATCCTTTTTCTGTACTTATTTCCTCAATTTATTTATTTTTAAAGATGTTATTTATTATTTTTAGAGAGAGGGGATAGAGGCAGAGAGGGAGACAGATACCAATGTATGGTTGCCTTTCACCTGCCTCCAGCTACAGACCTGGCTGGAGACCTGGCTTGCAACCTGGTCATGTGCTCTGGCTGGGGAATTCAACTGGCAACTTTTGGGTTCGCAGGCTGGCTTCTTATCCACTGTGCCACCAGCCAGAGGGTTCAATATTATTTTTTAGTTTCAGTGTTTCTCCTCTGTTATTGAGGAGAAAACTCACAAGTTATTGGGTTTTACCCCTTTCGATATAAATTATTGAATTGATTTATACACATCATCTATTACTGATCTTACTTTTTTGATGATCAAATTGGCCTTACAATTGGCAAGTGCACCATGTACCTGTGCCTATTTCTGTTCCTTGTTCTAATATTTAGTTCTATGATAATGCTATTCTGAAAAAGTAGTATAACTATCAAAAGCAAAAAACGAATTTAGAGCTGCAATTAACACAGGCTATTTATTCAAACTTTCAGTAAGTGAGCTAGTGGCTGGATTCCAACAAGGTGTACCTCCTAACAGTGTTATAAGACAGGATAAGTGCTATAGCATAAATAGTGGGAATCCTGAGACACTCTCTTTCTGGTAAGCATTCTGTTACAGTGACATTTTTGGAAGTAGACTTTGTAGTTTAGTACAATTGGTTGTTTTGGCATGCAAGGCTATGAACAAGCAAGTTTGAGAATAATTCAAATAAGGAAGGATTGTTCTATGTAAGAGGTGAGGGTTTTCTGTGGCTGGACATTTACTAGAACAATTAGGAGTTGATGAGGTCTTATTACATGCAAAGTGTCATAATGAGCCTTATGAGAATAGCTGCCATGTCAGGCGCTATCCCAAAACGATAAACTTACATTCAGCTTTCATACTCATAGCTATGTGGCCCAGGTCAAGTAATTATGATGTGCTTCTTAGGCTAACTTCCCTTTATCTTTTCTTTACCCATCCATGTCCTGTTAGATGCCCTAAAAAGTTGACCCATGTGAACTACAACACTCTGGTTACCTTTGATTACAGTGAGTTTGAGTTTTGGGAAGTATAAGTAGGGGGCAAAAGGAGAGTCAGTTAAAGGTATTTGTTCATCTTTGCTCCATTGTTGGCCCTTCAGTTACTTTACATTACTGCATCTCTATGGTCTTTGTTACAGGGGTGGTCTGGTGAGATCACTGGAGAGCAGGGAGGGAGCCCTGAAGCAGCATTAGAGAGCCTGCCCTCCTCTGAGAAGGGGAAGTGCTGGAGGTCGCAGAACTGAAACAACAGCTGGCACATGATAGATTTCCACACCCCTGGGTAAGAATAAAAAACTAGCATGGCTCATGACACAGCAGGAGAAAGCTTGCACAGGATATGCATGAGCTGAATAGGTCACGGCACATGTAAGCTGTGGAGGTTAATAAGGCCATAGGAGGAGGCCCTGCAAAAGGCATGTGCCGGGCTAGTGAAATGTTTGGACAGAGGAAAAAACCCTCCTACTTGCTTCCAAAGTGCATAGGATTTTGAGCAGGAATTTAAAATGGAAGGTGGGTGGATACTTAAATGTTTCCAGTCTGGTACCCTTTACTCTTCTGGTGGGCCCTGGAGACAGTGTGGTCTGGCAGTGCTCCTGGGCTCTTCCCAGTGCAAGAAGCAGTGGCCATGCAGGCGAGTGGCCCTGTGCTGAGCAGTCCTGCTTGCCTGGGTGCATGGGTGCAGTGGTAAGCTGGTGGCAGAAGGGAGGGGCATGAAGCATGCAGAAGAAAGGGCAGTGTGCAACAAGTAGGACTCTGACAAGCGCACAGACTCCAGAAAAACCCCTGAACTCAGATTGCGACTGGAACCAGGTAAGCCATCTGAATGATTCTGCTGCAGCCAGTGTTTCCCAAAGGGGGATAGTTTTCAACGGGAGGGGGAGCCCCAGGCACAGCCTAGGACTGGTCTATCCTGGCAAAGAATGGCAGTGTTCTTTTTCTATGGGGTTTCAAAGGGAATGGGTTCTAAGGCAGAAGCCTGACACTCTTTACAAATATGTCACTGGTGAATAAATGACCCCTTTCCTTTTTCACTAAATTCCTGCCTCTGGAGTTCGACTATTAAGTGGCAGGCAGTATTACCCCACTTGCTGTTTAGGAACATGACAATTCCCATGTTGTAGCTCCAGTTTGCAGAAGCAGAGTTCTTCTCCCTTTCTCCTTCAGGCTCACAAAAGCAGCAATTCCCTGCTACGCTAAATGTCTCAGACAGCCTCATCCCCATCCCTTCACTAACCTGGACTATCCCTCTATAAACAGTTCCTTCTCTAAATTCTTTTTAACTAATCCCCATTGAGTGTACCACCTGATTCTTAAGTATGATGCATGACATTGAGTTAGCTCCAACTCCAGGAGACCTGCTCAGCTCCTATTGACACATGCCTATGGCTTCTTTTATAGTCACTCCATCTTTTATTTGGCCTTTTTCTTTTCCTGCTGCCTTCCATTTTCCCAAGTGTTATTATCTTTCCTAAAGAACCCTGCCTTCTCATGATGTGCCTGAAGTAAGGCATCTTCAGTTGCATCATTTTTGCCTCCAACTATGTTTCAGGCTCAATTTTCTCTAGGGTCCACTTATTCATCTTTCTAGTGGTCCAGGTGATGTGTACAGCTCTCCTCCAATACTGTATTTCAAGTGAATTATTTTTTCTTATTAGCCTTCTTCACTGTCCACTTTTACATTTCTAGTTATTGGGAATACAAGGGAGTGGATGATCTTAGCCTTGGTCTCTAATGTAGATCCTAATTATTTTATTGCTGCCCTTCTGAGTATCAGCCTTCTCTTGATTTGTTGGCTACAGTACCTACTTGAATTTATATGAAGCGAGGTAGGCAAATTATTTAGCAATTTTAAGACTTCTACTGTTTATGTTAGAAGTTATATATTTCTTCTGTTGTCATGATTTTTGTCTTTTTGATATTCAAATACAGTTCTGCTTTAGCACTTTCTTCTTCACTTTCATAAGAAGTGCATACCTTAAGTAATGGATTTTTCCCACCAATTATCAGTCCTCCTTCCTCTGAGTCTATCTAGTTCAGTTTTTCATGATTTGTTCTGCATACAGATTAAACAAATGAGATAGAATGTACTCTGCCTGGCACTTCTATCTGTGGGAAGTCATTCTGTCTCTCCATATTCTGTCTTTACAGTGGCTTCCTGTCTCCAATACAGGTTATTTAAGAACTCCCTTGTGCCACAATATATTTACCTGTGAAATGAGGAAAACTGTTGCTATATTCAGGAAGGTTGTTAAGATTATACATCTTAATATGTATAAAGCCTTTAGAACAGTACCTGGCCCATAGATGCACTGAGTAAATCTAACTCATAATAATGATGATGTTGATAATGTTGTTATTATTAGAACCTCAATTTACTTCATTTTCCTTATAATTTGAGTTTCTTCAGGATTATTATTACATTTTTGGTATTATACATATTTTCTGTAGTGTGGAATGAAAAGAATTGGAATCAGAGTTAGAGATTGATTGGAGCAATAGGCACAACTGGTTAAGAAGAATGATAATTTGCTTTCCTTTAGAAATATGAAAAATTGTCTAAAGTTACTCACAGAGATGCAAATAAAAATAAAATAATGTAAATTAAAATGGGATCCATCCTTCTGTTTGACATATATGCTTCCTTTTCCCTAAGAGATGTTAAAAGTTAATTATTTTAAATGGATAATTCTAATAAAGCAGTGACCTTAAAACACATACACACACAAACATACTTTCTGAATTCATGACTGCAATTTGTATTGTATATTTATAATCTACAAAATCTACAAAAAAACAAAACCATTCTTCTTTTTTTTTTTTTTAATGTACACTCCTTAGAGTTACATGTTAACACCTAACTTCTTCCCTGAGCATCTCATTTTCCTCAAGAGACCTTTTTCCATTTTTGGTGCAGTTTATCAACTTCCACTTCACTGCCAAACAAAAGTATGGGGCACATTACAGAAACAACAGGGTCTTGATTTCATTTATTTGAAGCCTGCCAGTAGTGACAAAGAACAAAAACAGCTGGGCTGTCATTTCAACAACAATGCTCAAACACTGATTTTGTAGATCCTAGAGTACTTTAATCCCTATGCTTTTCTGGCTTTATAGTTCAGTTTTTCTTAATTTCTGTGAGATCCCTAAGGAAACTTAAGTTAATCAAGGTCAATTTGTTTTGTTTCCAAGCAATCCCCATAAAATAAATTTACCTAATTTTAAAATAGTATCGAAGCTGTCAAATGCCTGACTTGTATAGATAAGAATAAACTGATGAAAGACTAAATTTCCCTAGTATTCAGAGGAGTACTTGCCAAACCTGGTCTATATTATCTATTATTTTTGTTGCTTGAAATAGAGAAACAAAGTCAAATTACTTGGCTTATGGAACATGTTTAATATACTCATAGTTAATTATCAAAAAACATAACTCAAGATTCCACCTTTGAGAGTAAGTTCCAAAAGTTCATTGGTGTAGGAACTTTCCCTTATGTTTGTACAATGTGTGAAATTCACACAATCTTATGAAGAGATATAAAAGGAAATATATATTACAATTATTTAAGAAAACCTATAGATGATAGACCACAACTCTATAAAAATATTGCTTATTTATGCATAATGTCCTAAAACTCATATATATGCTGAAAGACAGTAGGGATAATCTAGTTTAATCCCTTGATTTAATAACTCTAGAGTAAAAACCCCCAACATACACTGCCTTTGGGAAGGTCACACACATGGCAGAATGAAGGCTATGATCAAGATATCAGTGAGTCTCATTATGTTTATTGTGTTTCAATGAGTGTTTACTTGCTAATCATATGTGCATATGTGTGTATTCATATTCCTTTGGTTTGCTAAATAACAGAAACAATAATGTTATTTGAACTCTTAGAACATGCTAGGAATTGTTCTGAAATTTTATTTATGTCATTGCATTTCATCTTCATAAGAGCCCTACTATCAGCACTTATTTTACAGGTAAAGAAACTCAGCAGTTAAGCTGTTTCTTCTTTATTTCAAAATGATTCAGATTTTTTTGATAAATATATAGGGTCTGATGTGATATACTGCATATCAGCTGCACAAACTGTTTTAATTATATTGACATTGGCTCAATATTTTCTGGACAGACCTCGTAATTTGTTCATGGTTATTTCTACACCTTGATAGGATTAACAGCACTTATAACACAGATGCTATTTGATCTTATATCTCTGATCTTTCTTCTTCTAAAGAACATTTTGGGGTAAAAATATCACTTATGTCTTCAGTAAAAATCAACATTAAACATTTATTCTTTGTTATCTTCTTCCATTTCTGAGTCTACCTTGATCATAACTAGTCTTCATTGATTCTGTGTTTGACTTCCTGCCTATGATATAATGTGTAACTAGATTTGGACTTTCATTTCACTTAAGCCTTCCCAGATTTTAATTTGTACTTCTCCTGCTCTGACTTGCTCTGCTGCATAGGTCTCCCTATTCTCCTCATTTAACCAACCCGATAGCACTTAAAAGATGCTTATAATGGTTCACTTTTTTCTTATTAGTTATATTTGGCAGAGTGATTTTCTTTATAATATAGCAAACTTTTGGTAGGGGAGTTCTAATATAATTTTATTATTTAAAAAACTGAGCCCTGGCTGGTGGCACAGTGGATAAGGCACCAGCCTACAAACCCAAAAGTTGCTGGTTCAATTCCCAGCCAGGGCGCATAACCAGGTTGCAAACCAGGTCTCCAGCCAGATCCATGGCTAGAAACAGGTGAAAGGCAACCATACATTGATGTTTTCCTCCCTTTCTTCCTCCTTTCCTGCCCTTCTCTCTAAAATTATTAAAATTTTAAAATAAAAATAAAAATTGAATTTATTAGGTAACACTGCTTTACAAAAACATACAGGTTTTAAGTGTGCACTATTTGTAGGATTGTAAATTGGTACAGACACTATAGAAAACAGTAAAACAATAAAACAAAGGTTAAAAATAGAACCACCATATGATCTAGTAGTTCAACTTCTGGGTATTTATCCAAAGAAATCTAAAACACTAATTTGAAAAGGGTAAGCATACCTGTGTTCATTGCAGCATTATTTATAATAGGCAAGGTATGGAAGCATTCTAACTGTCCATTGATAGATGATGGGAAAAAAGGATGTGGTGCATATTGGTATGTTAGCCATAAAAAGAATAAAACCATGTCATTTGTGACAGTATGATGGACCTAGAGTATATTATTCTAAGTTACAAAAGTCAGACAGAGAAAGACAAATACTGTATGATTTCACAGTGAAATCTAAAAGAACAAAATAAATGAATAAAACAGAAGGAAACTCAATGATACAGAGAACAAACTAATGACTCCCAGATGTGAGAAGAATAAAGGTATGGGTGAAAAAGGATGAAAGGGATTTAGAAGTACAAACTGCAAGTTATAACAATAATCAAAGTTCAGCATAGGGAATAGAGTCTATAATATTGTAATAACTGCATGGTGCCAGATGGGTACTAGATTTATCTTGATCACTTTGGAAGATAAATAAATGTCTAATCACTATGTTGTATACCGTAAATGAATATAATATTGTTATGCCAACTATAATTGAAAAATAAGTTAAAAAAAGACATTTAAAGGAATTTAAAATATAAAGCACACAAAATTCAGTAAAATATTTAGTATGTAATAAAATTTATTTATTTTAATACATACAGGGAAGAAGTCACAGATTTGGTGAGAAAATTTGTACACTTAGAAATGTGTCCATACAAAAACTTCTTCATTTCACCAGTATATCAAACTATTTATACCTAGCTTTGACTGAGACAATCATGTTAATACTTGATGTAGTGACATTGTTATAAATACCTCTTATATTTCAGAAATGTCCCAGTTTGGATGTAAACTATTGTTTAGTTTAATGTTTGATCGCCCATCATCTGGCCATTACATTCTCATTGTCACAAATGAGGAGGGTAATGAGTGATTGAATTCCCAAATGTAAGATGTGCACTAGAAGGTCTATATTTGTCTTTTGAATCTTCAGTGGCCCTATATGCAGGCATTGGTAGGGTTTGGGGAAATTAAACCATTATAAATAGACTATTTTTATACTTCAAGAATGATCTACAGGCTCTCTGTTGTGCAGTGATATTTATTGTATATGTTTGTAATGTTGTGTAGTTGTCTATGATTGCAGAAGTTAAAAAAAGTCATTCTAAGTGTGCACTGGAGATATTCTCTACACATTTTGCACTGGAGAATATTGTGAAGACAGTCTAAACTTGGCAACTCTGCTACTGAATTCAAATAATTAGGAAACTGAAGAAATACAGTCAATCTTGACACATTTCCACCTTGTTTTGGCTGAAGTAAATTGACCTAATTCAGTTACACAATGAAACTTTGAATGCATATCTGTCATAAGGCAGAAAGGAGTTCCTTCGAAAATTGTGTTGGCTAAGGCAAATCTGACATGCTTAATAATAGGAATTATCTTTCCTTCTAGCATGAAAAATTGAAAATGCAATAATATACCCTATAGCAAACCAAGATTACACATATTAATTTTTGTGTTAACATGCTTTAACCACAGAAAAAAAGTCTTGGGTGAATGAAAAGATTTCTTAATCTGCATGGGGAAAAATGATAAAAGTAATTCCTGAAGGAGATTCTTTATCAATATACTCTTGGCTACCATTTTTTATATTCTGGTGCTACAGAATTAGAAACAGTATATAGGAATGTCAATAGGGAGGAACATTTTTTGCAAAATATCTTCATTATTTTTCTAACTATTTTGAGAGTAGTTTTGTTTTCTCTAAATGTGAATTTATTTTAATTACTGACAATTTCTAAATCTATCATTATCTTTAGACTTTCTAGAAATTACATTTCTATAGACAATGACTAAGCAATCAAACTATAAAAGAATAATAAAGTATATTCTGTGTACATTTAATACCAGGTTGTGAAATTAGCAGTGAGTTTAAAGATCTAAAAACTTTAAAAGCTGAGTGTTTTTATTATAAAAGACATTTATGCAAATAATTTTTAAAAATTATAAACACTGTTATTTTTTTACCAATTTACTATTGGAAGCCCAAACTCCCTTGTCTTGTCAAATATTCAGAAGTTTATTGTTTCTTTTTATAATAGATATAAAAACTTCCAACATTGGTCACTTCTTTGAGTCTCATATTTTTATGGGGCTCCCATATACACAAAATTAAATTTGTCCTTCACCAGTTTTATGCTAATTTAATTATTAGACCAGCTAAATGGTCTAGGAAGGAAAGAGGTAAAATCTTTCCTCTTGTATAGTACATAACACTTTATTTCTAAAGTGTTCATAATTTATTAAACAAGTCCTCTTTTATTACATATTTATTTTTAATTTATTTTTCTATAGTTTGTGGAATTTTATTAGTAGTAAAATTGTTGATCAAAGAGTATAAATTGGGTAAAAGAGTTAAAGTTTCCTAATAAATACTGTTAATATGCCTTGTAAACAGCATAAACACACTTAAACTTCCACCAACAGTATATGAAAGTTTTACCTTGCAATACTCACAGTCAAAATCAAGTATTATGTATTTTCCAATCACTATAAATTTGTTAGGGAAAGTTCCCATTTATAATTTTTGCATTCTTTTGCTTATTAATGAAATTGTTTTAGTGAATTATAAGTAATGTTAATTTCTTCTTTTTAAAATTATTTAATTATGCTTTGACCAACTGAAATCATGATTTTAGTGCTTTTGAAACATGAAAAGTCAACATTACTGTTGGCTGACATTATCAGAGCCAATAAATAGAGAAAAGGATTGAATTTTTAAAGGCACTTTGTTCTGAGAAGATGATGGATGATGTACCCTAAAAACCATCTTAACATCTCATCTCAACCTGGCTGGTGTGGCTCAGTGGATTGAGCACCAGCCTGTGAACCCAAAGATGATTGGTTCGATTCCCAGTCAGGGCATATACCCAGATTGCAAGCTGGGTCTCCAGCCAGGTCTGTAGCTGGAGGCAGATGAAAGGCAACCGTACATTGATGTTTCTCCCTTTCTTCCTCCCTCCCTTCCCCTCTCTAAAAATAATGAATAAAATCTTTAAAAACAAATCTCATCTCAAGATAAAATTTTCTATTCAACATAGTTTTGGAAGTTCTAGCCACAGCAGTTAGACAAGAAGAAGGAATCAAAGACATCCAAATTAGACAGGAGGAAGTAAAATTGTCATTATTTTCAAATGGCATGACAATATACACAGAAAACCCAACAGATTCCACCAGAAAACTACTCGACTTAATAAATGAATTTGGCGAAATAGCTGTATACAAATTCAATATCCAGAAATCAAAGGCATTTTTGTACACCAACAATGGAAAAATCAGAGCTAGAAACTAAGAAAAAAATCCCATTTACTATAGAAATAAGAAAAATTAAGTACCTAGGAATAAACTTAACCAAGGAGGTAAAAGACCTGTTCTCAAAAAACTACAGAACACTGAAGAAAGAAATTAATGGAAGAATATACCATGTTCATGGATGGGAAGAATTAACATCATTAAAATGTCCATACTACCTAAAGCATTTATAGATTCAACACAATCCCTATTAAAATACCAATGACATATTTCACAGATCTAGAACCAATACTTCAAAAATTTACTTGGAACCAAAAATGGGCACAAATAGCCACAGCAATTTCATTCCTTTTTGTTTTTTGAGAAAAAGAACAAAGTAAGAGGAATCACAATATTAGATACAAAACTATATTACAAGGCCACCGTAATCAAAACAGTCTGGTACTAGCATAAGAACAGACATATAGCTCAGTGGAACAGAACAGAGCTTAGTAATAAACCTAGGACTCTATGGTCAACTACTATTCAATAAGGTGGGAAGGAACATAAAATGAAGTGAAAATAGTCTCTTCAATAAGTGGTGTTGGGAAAACTAGACAGGGACATGCAAAAAAATGAGACCACCAACTTTACACCATATACCAGAATATACTCAACATGGATAAAAAAAACTTAAACATAAGCAGTGCCACCATAAAAGTCTGAGAGGAAAACATAGGTGGTAAAATTGCAGATATCCCATGCAGCAATATTTTCACTGATATTTATCCTAACAAAGGAAATAAAGGAACAAATAAACAAATGGGACTGCATCAAACTAAAAAGTTTCTGCTCAGCTAAAGAAAATACCAGCAAAATGAAAAGGGAAACATCTGTATGGGAAAACTTATTTGCCAATGATACTTCATACAAGGGTTTGATCTCCAAAATATATTAAAAAATCTTCTAACTTTTGCTATAGCATACAATGGAACTGGGGAGTATTATGCTTAGTGAAATAAGCCAGGTGGCAAAAGACAAATGCCATATGATCTCACCCAATACAGGAAATTTGTGAACAAAACAAATGAGCAAAGTAGAAGCAGAGGCATTGAAACAAGGAACAGACTGACAGTTTGCAGAGGGGAGAGGGGAGGGGGAGAAAGGAGAAAAGAAGGGGAAGAGTTTTGTCAAGGAACTAGTACAAATGACCCATGGACATGGACAACACATGGGAATTGACTGTGGAAGAGAGGACAGGGAGGGTGAGGCAGGGGAAGGCAATGGCGGATAAAATGGGACGACTGTAATACAACAATAAATTAATAAAAAATGATGAAATTTTATAAGGAGGAAAGAAGGATGGGTAAGGGTTTGGGAAAAAGGGTAATTGGCTAGAAGAGCAGGTAAAGGGTTTAGAAAAGAAGTTAACTGGCTAAGTATTACAGTACTAGGCAATGTTTCTAGTACTTCTTTATGTGTTGATCACCAATTCTTTTTTTTTTTTTTTTTTAATTTTATTGTTGTTGTATTACATCCATCCCTTTTTTGCTCCCCTTTGTCCCCCTCCCCACCCACCCTTTCCCCCCAAAGTCAATCCCACCTGTTGTCCATGTCCATGGTTCCTTTATACTAGGTTAGACAATTCTTTATCTGCCTCAGGGACTTCCCCAGCACCTGAACCACAATGGCTCAGATATTTTCTGCAACACTTGTGGACCTCCTTGGGTACAAAGATTGAATTGCTTGTCTACCTCCTGGAGTCAAGTAGGTTTTGCATTCCAGTTCCTGGATAATAGGTTTACACTTGCATTAATCGCTTAAGCCTATCAACTATGATGATGTTAAAATCTTGAGTTCCCCCATCACTTTTTAGTTTAATTTAGCTATATTGAGAATTTAAGTATTGTGTGTGTGTGTGTGTGTGTAACATTTGATCTTTGCTTCCTACGTTTTTTCTATTGCTTTCTGGCTAATACTTTACTATCACTAGATGAGACAAAATTTGCCTATATATTCTCCCAAACTAATATTTTTATGTAAACATTTAAGTATTTTACATATATATGTATATATATATGTATGTGTATATATATGAGATACACATACATACACACACATATCATACAGACACATAGTTCAGAGAGAGACAAAGAGAATAAAAGAGAAAGAACACAAGGGCACATATCCCATAAACCCTAGTTTGAAATTTGATTATGAGGAGAGAATAATTAACCTCACAAGTATAAAGTAAAATAAAAATAAGTATGATTGCTCAATGTGATGGGAGAGGTAAATTCTACCTAAAGTGAATATCTATCCCAAAACATACAAGGTAATGCAAATAGTTATTCCTTGTGTTCTGTGAATTTGAAAATGTTTTTAATCACTAGGCCCAACAATATATGGTTTTAACTGGGTATATCAGATTTAAAAAAATTAAATATTTCCCCAGTGTAGTATACTGAGGGAAGCCACCACATTTTATTCTTTTCTTACTTATACTACATACTGCTTCATGGTAGGTAGTACTAATCATACTGTGTGGTTTAGTAAATCTCTAACATTTTACAAATTAGAACTATCCACTTAATAAACATTAAATTATAAAGAACTTACCAATTTTTCTATTATCATTGTCCTAGAAAATATATTATTAGTTCTTTTAACAAAAGAAAAACTTACTGTAAAGCATTTAAAATATACACTCCAAAATAAACACTCCTAAAGTTTTACTATTTAGACTTCCAGCTACTTTCTACCAATCTAGAAAGAATTATGATCTAAATGCTGTTTGTAACTCATTTATTTCTTAGAATCTATTATATAGTTCAATTAACTACCTTGCTAAATTTATTGTGACAGGCATTTTAAGTAATCCTACTCAATACCTGTTTTCAAGTGTGGTCTTGGATATACTTTTCTCCTGGAAGAATTGAAATGCAAAACTTGATTTTACAGCCTGCCTTTCAGTTAGGATTAGCTATGGGGCCAAGTTCTCACTAATGGAATCTAAACAGAAATTTGCTGGTTATGGTTTGCTAAAAGCTTTTTCTTTCCCAATGAAAAGGGACAGGTAGGGTTATCACTGACATTTTCTTGTACATCCATTTCTCTGCCTTGAGAACAGATATCCTGCCTGAACGTACAGCTGGCATACTTGTAATCAGGAAGAAAGAAACCAGCACTCTTTGTATTACAGAGCAGAAAAACTTGTCCTAAAGCCATGGATTATCACTGAACAGTTTAATCCCCTTCAGCAAGACTACCTCTGTTCGTGTTACAGGAGAAAATTATTTTTGGTTAAGGAATACAATCAGATTTTCTGTTTCTTTTAGCCAAATGTGGTTTTTCCCTCCAAACATTTGAGGCAAATCCCCCCAACCCCTTTATCAATTTTTTTTGGTGACACTGCTTAACAAAATTATATATATATAATATGTAAAAAATAATATATATATATATAAATATTTTATTTATTACTTTCAGAGAGAGAGGAAGGGAGAGAGGCAGAGAGGGAGAGAGACATCAATGACATGGTTACCTTCCACCTGCCTCCAGCTAAGGACCTGGCTGGAGACCTGACTTGCAACCTGGTTATATGCCCTGGCTGGGAATTGAACCAGTGACCTCTGGGTTCACAGGCCAGCGCCTATCCACTGAGTCACCAGCCAGGGAAAATTACACGTTTCCTAACTGGTAGAATTATTTATTCTTCTTTATTCCCTCCCTTTTCAGACATGATTCTCTGGGAGCCCCTCTATTGCTCAGAAAATCAAGACAACTAATGAATATTTGTCCTACTTAAAAGGGTAAAGAGGAACACAAGTATTTCTTGAGCCTAGAATTTACTAAATTTAAACTTACCTCACTGGGACTTTTGGCAAATTTTTAGACTTAAAATCTTTATCTTTTTCCATTTGAGTGAAAAGAAGAAATGAGGAACAAAATTTCCTCAGCTAAAGTAAGAAAATTTCAAATTTAAAACATGAAATAAAAAGATATAGTAAGTATAAGTGCAAGTGTATTTTTTTCATTTATCCATTCACTAATTTTAGTCAGTCAATCAAAATTGATCTGAAGATCTGTTGCATGACCCATAGTATATTTCAGGAAAGGTGTGGTGAATGATATTTTTGTGTTATTTCCTTCCTTCCTTTCTATTGATCTTTCACTGTTATTCTAACAGGAGCTAGACTCTGATAGGCATTATTAAAGTGAATCTAAATTGAATTATAGTTTTCTATTTAGTGGGCACAAGTGTCTCAGACCACAAAGGACCAATGATCTATGGTCAAAAAATAAATTAAGCATTTCTCACCAATATAAAGCCTATAGAAAAAAAATAATAAAAGGATAAAAAGGAAAAATACAGACTTATTTCAGTTGTGGAACCCTGGCTATTGTGGCTCAGTTGGTTGGAGTGTCGCTCATAAACGGAAAGGTCTCAGGTTCAACTCCCTGTCAGGGCTTGTGCCTAGGATGCAGGTATGGTCCTGATAGGGCATACACTAGAGACAGTTGATTAATGTTTCTCTCTCACATCAATGTTTCACTCCTCCTCTCTATCTTTCCCTTCCCCTCTCCAAAATAAATAAGCATGTCCTCAGGTGAGTATATAAATGAATGAATGTATGAATGAATGAATAGAATTGTGGAGTTGTTACTTAATACTTGTTCATACCAGTGGTATGTTAACAGGTAGGTATAGGAACCCATAGTCACAATTTGAATAAGCAAACAGATACAACAAAACATGTACTCAACTAAGAAGCAGACTGAACTCATATTTCAACATTAAAATAACAAACTGCTTTTGTTACAACACATTAGCTACAGATCTCAAAGTTTTGCTTCTGGTTCTATTTCATGACACCTCTTTATTCCTATTTATTCTAATGGAGAGTGAAGTATAAACTGACCTTTACATAAATGACTTTATCTATATGAAAATTATTTTGTGGAAATCTCGGGTGAAAGACTTACATGCAGGCTCTCATTCAAAAAGAAAAAGCCAAATATCAAAAATTTAATCCTTATTCTTCTTTGCATTATACTTGTACCACAATTTAAGCTCATTCTTACTAGTTTTCTAAGGGTTTGTGTCGTTCATCAAGACAAGGTTAAGAAAAATATTATATGAATAAAGATCAGTCTTTTTATCTTGATGGCTCAAATCGGTTCAATGTTATAATCCTAATAACATACCATCTACCCACACTTTTGCCAACAGCTCTTGTATATAGAATTTACAAAGTTTTTAAGGAAAAAAAGAAATGCAAGCTCAACAGCTGGGATAAGTTGTATTTGTTAGTGGTAGTGAAATCTCCACAAAACCCAGTTTTATTTTTATAAAAACATGAAACCTCTGTAAATTATACTTGTGTGGAAACAATTATTGTTAACTTAAAATATTGGCACTTTATTTATCTCCATTAAATTATTTCAGTTTGTTTTGCTCATACTAAAGTAAATTCTGAAATTGGAGGAACTGAATAAATATAAAATGTGACCATTGCCATGCTAGTTGAGAGGATATTTTTACGTGATACTAAGATTTATTTAATGATATAATTTTAACTATGTACATGCCTTTACATAAAAATCTGATCATGTTTTCATTTTTCATTAGCTAATATTAGCTGCATTTCATACTATTTTATTAAAACGAAAGCCTTACATATTCTTTTTTATGTTTCTTTAAAACTTTTCTTAAATAAAATTACCAGCTACCTATTTCAAAATGTTTATTTCTAAATAAAAAACTGTTCTAGGTCTTTAGAGAATTTTTCCTTTTTCTTTCTTCAGATTTTAAGTTATAGACATATTAAGCAAAAGCATACAGTTAACTTTATCTGAGAACATAAAGCTTTATCATGTAGGGCTGGGGTTGGTAAGCTATGATCCATGGACAGAATCCTCCAATACCTGTTTTTATAAATAAAGTTTTATTAGCACACAGCTATGAACTTGCATTTATGTGTTGTTGAGGATTCTTTTCCTGTTACAAGGGTAAAACTGAGTAGTCTGACAGAGAATATATATGGCTTGTACAGCTGAAAGTATTTACTATCTGGTCCTTCACAGAAAAAAGTTAGATGATAGGAGGCTATATGAACAGATCTGGAACCTACAAATACAGAATATTTATATTTTAATTTGGCATAAATATTGAAAACTTTCCTGTGTATGTCATGAAAAAGTTTTCATACAGGAACTATAATAATGTTTCAATATACCCAAATTTCTGTCCAGAATCAGAGTGAGTAGCAGGAGTTGTAGGTCTTTGGTCTCTTATCTGTCTACCAGATTACATTCTCCTTTTTAGCAACACATATGTCATCTTATATTCTTCTTTTAACTTTGTGTGTCACACTTATACCAAAATTTATGACTTTAAAAGCCAAAAATAGAAAATGTTGATATACAGGGTACGTGTGATCAATTGGCTATAACAGTTCACCTCCTTATTGCACGTGCTTATTAATTTTGAAAAACTATGTTTCTAAGGTTATGATTTAACATCATTGTTTCAGATATAAAGTATTAAATTCTGAGAGCAACTGTCATGTCGAAGGAATACAATGTTACAGCAACCATAGTTTTTGGACTGTGTGCAGGGAGAACTGCTAAGGAAATTATTATGGACTTCAATAACATCCCTTTATGTACAGTTTACAATGGGAAGGTATATGATGCTGACCCTGATGTTGCCACACCAACAAGGAAAATGCATAACGTATGCAAGGATCGCACAAGTCCAAGTTGTACCATGGATGAAGCAAGTTACAAATGGATGCCATTTTATGTTTCAACAAGATGGTGCCAAAAAGGGGCAAGAATTTCTCAGTGTCAATGTTCCTGAATTCTGGTCAAAGGAAATCTGTCCAACTAGTTCATCAGATGCAAATCCTTTAGACTACTATGTATGCAGCATTTGTGAGAGAGAGGTTAATAAACAACCTCATTCCAATAAAGGGGCTGTTAAAGCTAAGATTGAAAACATGATGATGCCCATGGATAGAGAAAAGTTAATTAAAGTGTGCTCAAGATTCCAAAGTTGAATTGAGTCTATTATTGCAGCAAATGGAGACTTTTTTGAACAATTAAAAAAATGACTACGTTTATGTATTTACATATAAGAATAAATTTATTTAAAAATATAACACTTTTGTGGTATGTTGTTTATTTTACTAAAATTTTGCCAATTGATCACATGAATTCTGTAATCATGCAAGACTTTGTAACTTAAAGATATTTTTATTTTACATCTTTTATAAATATATTAATAAATATAAATTGTTAAATTCCTTTATGAAATTATTTTTGAAGTTTAATAATTGTTTTATATCTTTATATATTTTAGTTAATATAAAGAAATATAGTTGTACTCTGAATGTGTCCTTTACAAACCTTATTTAGTGAAGATTAATAAAAATTTAACTTATAACTGCATTCTTTTATTTAGTCATGCATTCATTTATTCAATTAGAATTTATTAATACCTGCTAGGTGATAATACCTGCTAGGTGTACTAGGCCTTGGAGATAAAGTAATGAATTAAATTTACTTCTACTTACAAAGTAGGAACCATTTAGATTGGCTGTGACAATACCTTTAATCACTGTTCTTTAAAATAATTATGACATGTTTTATAGTTCTCTAGAAACACACCTACAAGCCATGCCCATAGTGGAGGTATGGTGATTATTAAATATGAATTGATTCTCCTTAGCAATTAAAATTTGCTTTCACAACAAAATGCTGATTATACAGAGTATTTCAATAATTGACTAGAGTTAATATGTCAAAATAAAAAAAGATATTGGAACTGCAAATACGAGTTTTGTTATTGAACTTTATAATAATTTTAAATTATAGTTGCATTTTAGACTATCTAGTTACAAAGTGGTTAGTAAATTATCATGAAATGTAACTTTCAAAGAATACTCAGTTATTCTTCCATTCATCCACTCAATAAACATGTCCTGGGTGCCTTGTATGAGCCCAGTTTTTCCCCAGGCCCTGGGAATATAGCCAATAAACGTGACAGAAGTTTTCACCTATGTGGAGCTCACATTCAAGTTGGTGGGAGACAAACAACATCTGAGTACAACTGGAAGTGGTTATAAGTGTTATAACAGAAGGCAGGCAGAAAATGGAGTTAGGATTGGCTATATGAAAAAGTACACTTTTAAATCAAGTATCCATGGAAGTTTTTGTGAAAAGTATAATTTCAACAAAAATCTGAAGGAAATAACAAAAGGGAGAGGTCCTGAGGCAAGAACGTGCCCAGCTGGGGTTTTAGGGCAACAGCAACAAGACCAGTATGGGGCTGGGTGGGTGGGTGGAGATTTTATTAAACATGTTTCTTTCGGAATTTACAAAATATAAATTTACTGTGGTGGCTCGCCACCTTTTCTACAGCGTCTGCTAAAAAGGTATTTTAACCTTTGTGTTTAATCTTTATCTTCCAATAAGAATACACTTCCAATTTTCCCTAGGTCGGTAAAGAAACAAAAAGATAGGTACGGATAATTTGAGACTAAATAACTAGAGCTTCATAACTACTGTTGCTCTCTACCGGCCCAGGTTTCAAAAGCCAGCGCATCCTTCCGATCCCAGGCTGCCTAGCACAAATTCTGGTTTGTTCCTGTGCCAGGTTAGAGGAATTTCTCAGCCTAGGCAAGGTTGGACCTTCTGCTGAGTCAGCCAGGGAAAAAGCCTTGGGGTTAATCTTATCCCAGAGCCCCAGAACACTGAGCTCCAAGGGTAACCAATTTAGCAACTCTGAGCAGACTGATGTCACCCTTGGGCATACAACCTCTTTGTTTTAATGTGTATAGAGCCTCCTTTGTTCCAGTGTGTATATAAGACAGCCCTTGCTCTAAGCTCAGCAGGAGCACTACTATTGTGGAAGAGTAGACAAATTCTGCACTGCAATGGCGACACCTTCCCATCCTGGCCAGTGGAAACAGGAGAGTAGGTATAGAGATGTTCAGACTCTCTGCAGTCAGGTGTGACAGGAGTGAGCCAACTGAGTGTGAGCACACCAGCACTTGAAGGACTTACTGGTCCTGCACCCAAGGCCATGGGACCTGACAACTGCTGCCATGACCAAGAGAGCAAGGTGCTGTGCTCCAACAAACAGTGCTGTTGTCAGGATGCCAAAGTGCTGAGACCTGACACCATGTCTTAACTGGGTGATACTGACATTTTACTTAGTCTCTCTGTGTATCAGTTTCCTTCTCTGGAAAACACTTATAATAATGCCTTATTGTGTTGATTTATTTTTTGATTTTATGTAAGTGCTAGAAACTGTGTGACACAGTAAGCAATTTGTACCTTGATCATATTAAACGAACATTAAATTATGTCATCCTAAATGCCACTTAAACTCTGAAGAACATATGTGTTCTTGAAACATTCCCTCTAACACTGTGGAAAATCATTATGTCAAGTAGGAAGTCACTCAGAGAAGAAGCTGTTGTATAATAAATGTCTAATGACAATAAGGGCCATGAGTTACAAAGTGCAGGTACAGAAAAATAAATGAAAAACTAGTATAAAATGATTTATAACATCTTTGAGTTTTTAAAGTCACGTCCATTTTAAGGTAACATTAAGTTCCTTTCAGCAGTTTTGCGCTGAGAAAAGTTGACAAGCATCCTACTTTCTGGTCAGCAGTGTTCCTTCATCTACCATGTAGAAACCAAGATTCCGATGCATCTGTGAATTCCTTTCCTGTTTTTAGACTAATAAAGCTATTTGCAGAGAAAGACCCTTTCTGATATATCTGGACTCATCCAACCAGATTCATAATAACCACCCCCTTTTTCTTTTGCCTGAACAAAACATTTGTACCTCTTTCTTTCTAATATTTCCTTAGGGTGTTCTTTTAAGGTAAAACACAGCTTTATGATGCCCTTTCCAATCAACATCAGACTGTTTGTTTCAAGATAGTAATTAACTTCCTGCTTGATTTGTCACACTTAATTTGAAATCAGTCATGTAAGGCTATTAACAACTGTGGTTGTAGTGTTTGCATCTGGCTGAGGCAGTAGCCACTGGCAGCCTTGATTTATCACTCTTCATTTAAATGCTTGTGCCAATGATTTTAGTTCCTAAATGCTATGACTGGCATTTATGGATTTCAACATCAAAGTAAAAATAAGCTACACTTAAGAACTCAACAGCTCAGATCGATGGAAAACAGTTTTAAAACTGAACACCCTGCAGTTAAATCCTGGAGGCTTGGCCAAAAAGTGCTTTGTGCTCGGAGTTGTTGCTATGGGAAGCCAAGTATGCCACTCCAAAGGCTGTTTATAAATCACTATCAAAAATATGCATCTTGCGACACTGTCATTTGAATTTGCAACCAGATGGAAATTATTTTCACTAAGCCTGCTTTCTTTCTCAAAAGAAACCACCTCTAACAGTAAGCTTCTCTCTCTGGCAAATCTCATCTTTGATATTCAAATCTATTTATCCAGCATTGCTTATGTTTGAGAAAGAAGAATATAATATTAGTAAGAAGGCCTAGTTTACACTATGGTATGGAAAATGATCTCTTAAATTAAATGAGTCTGATTCTGCAGCTTTCCTACCAAAGACTGTGGTATATGCAAATCTTGATTCAGTGGAGATTTCTTCAGATACATATATGAAGAATTAAGGTTTTTCTATAACCTTGAGAGAAACAAATTGTGAAAATTTGTTCCTCCTGCGTGGTTTCATAATCTCAATGCTCAACATTACTTGCATGACCATTCCAAATATTATTCTTCCTTAAGGGTAAAGTTCCAAATATTATTCTTCCTTTAGGGTAAAGTTCCTCCGGGAAGTATTCCACCAACTCAATTATAAACACTTAACTAAGGAATATGCTTCCTTTGTTTTTCACTAGCCATTTTAAGCCTACTAACCTTGTCTTTCCAATTAGAGTAAATTAAGCCTTTGAGGCAGCCACACTAACTTCTTCCCTTCTTATCTATACTGTGTGATGAAACATAGTACTGATCACATATTATGGCTTATTAAAAGTTTGCTCATTCACTTATTAACAAGTACTTACTGAGTAGCTACTTTATAAATGAATATTGGAGATAAGAGTGAACCAACCATTAAAATACAGTGAAAAGCTCTGGACCTCATGGAGTTTAAATTCTATTTTTGAGGCCTGGCTGGCAGCACAGTGAATAAGGCACCGGCCTGTGAACCCAAAGGTCTCTGGCTCAATTCCCAGCCAGGGCAACATAACCAGGTTGTAAGCCAGGTTCGTAGCTGGAGGCAGGTGAAAAGCAACCATACAATGATGTTTCTCTCCCTCTCTGCCTCTCTCTCTTCCCCTCTCTCTGAAAATAATAAATAAAATCTTTTAAAAAATTCTATTTTGAAAGACCTAATTATTACAAAATGAAATGAAGTTATGAAATAAGTAACAAAGTCAAATCATTTAAAGAAAGTGACTTAGGTATAATCTTGGGAAGTAAACATAGAATCAAAACAACTGATAAAAAATAAAAATACAAGTTTGGAAGTGACAGAACTGATAGTGAAAAGAGAAAGAAGAGAGGAGACATTGTTTTGCTCAATGAAAATACATAATATTTTATATTATATAAGATTTTTATTCTTTCTTACTGAAAATAAAAAGATATGGACTTGAATATGTGAGGAAATATTACTGAGATACTTCTGCTTTACCTCCTAAAAACAAATACACAACTTGAAGTCAATTTGGCAAATTTTCAAAAATACCTCAAAATATTATAGTGTATGACCTAAACTAGTTTCTGTATGCATGGAAAATTACAGTAACTTTTAGGAGGAGACATATTTTTAAATTAAATTTATTGGGGTGACATTAGTAATGGAGGTGTCAAGAGTGTTTTATCTTTAAACTCTTATTTTCTTATTTTTATTAAAGTCTTTGAAATTCTAAAGAAAACTGATTTTTAAATATAAAAACTGTGGACAGTGTTTATCATGTTAATGCAATTATTGAATACTAGAATGCTCATGTTATTCAATGTAATTTACTTATTTTGCAAATTAATAATTTAATGCCCAGTAGAAAGATCAAATAACTTATCTGAATTTACATAGCTGGGTAGTAACAGTTTGGGAACTAGAAATCAGAGTTGATCCGATTCTGACTTGCTGTTTTCTCTCTCTATATGACTAAACCACTGGATAGTTCAAGTGAAAACAAAAGGATGGCAATTAAGAACTACATGTTCATGACTATGCAGATGGTAAATAGCAGACTAAACTATGTATGCAGGATATGAAATTTGAGGCCCGAGAGATCTGTAAGACATAATAGGCAATAATCTCTCCTGTATATTTTCAGGGCATTCCTGCTTAGGTTTACACAACTGAACACTGCCTTTTGTAGGTCTATTACAGGATGAAGAGTCTACAAATAGAATGCTCACTGTTGATGTGCTTACTGACCATTTTATTACTAAAGGACAAAAGCATCATGGCTTTAAAACTTTTTGAAAGGTTCACTTAAGTATGGTAGGAGTTTTCATGAGTGTGCAGGTGTGGGATATATGTGTAGGAAGGGGTACATATGCATGTATGTTATGTATGTATATCCACACACTTAATTCACAAATTTATTTATTAAATATTTCATGCATATATTTTATGTGAAAGTTGCTATATTTGAATATTCAGCCTTGGGGTACCAACATTTATCAAAAATCTAATAGACATTAGGAAACTTGACTTGGGGTGGTAAACACACAATACAATATATAGATGAAATATTGTAGAATTGTATACCTGAAATCACTAAAATTTTATTAATCAATATCACCCCCAATAAATTCAATAAAAATCCAATAAAAAATTAACACTGAAATGCAGAACAAGGTAAGTACTGTCACAGGTAAATGTAAAAAACTATAAAATGATAATTAAGGCCAACTCATGAAGGACTTCATAAGTCACTTTAGACAAATAACCAACAATAATCCTAACACACATAAATGTGTCAACATTTGAAAATTCTGTTATTTATTTTCTTATGACTATATGTGTGCAAAAATTGTTTATATAATTGGGTGATGATGTATAAGGATTTCACTCCTATGGCACTTACAATATTGGCAGCATTATTTTTATTCACTAGTCTTAAAATTGTCTTAAAGACAATACACTTTACTTACTATTTATTCTTGGTCATTTAGGATATTTACACATTTTCTTATAATAAATAATGCATTTTACACAACATAGTTTTTTGATATGCTTTATTTCTCAGATATTAATATATAGTAGTGAAGCTAAAGAATATGATAATTTTAGGGTGCAGGATACATATAACCATTTAAATTTGTAATTATTTCTGTTGCAGTATGAGAATTTTGACCAAATAACACCCTAAGCATTTCTATTTACCAAAAGGAACACTATAAGAAACAAAAAATAAATTCAATATGAATAGAGGATTACCTATTATTATTTTAATTTTAATTACCTTCATTTTTAGCAAGTTAAGATTTTTTTTGAATAACTACTGGGCAATTGCATTTCTTTTGAGAATTGACAGTTATTATCCTTTGCCCACTTTTCTCATGGTCTATTCATCATAAGCATTTTATCTAGCTTAGCACTTATTTTCATCTTATTTACAATAACTGTGAAGTATGAAATTTCTATTAAACTCATCTGTCCTTTGCTTTGTAATTTATTATTTTTGTTTCTCCCTTCACTATTTAGTTATGTATTTACTTTAAAATTTTATGTTTAATCACATGGAATTGTTTTAAGATATTTTCTTAGTTAAGTATAACTTAAATATTCTATTTTATTTATTTTTAAGATTTTTAGTCATCATTTTTAGAGAGAGGGGGAAGGGAGAGAGGCAGAGAAGGAGAGAAGCATCAATGTATGGTTGTCTTTCACCTACCTCCAGCTGAGGAACTGACTGGAGACCTGGCTTGCAACCTGATTATATGCCCTGGCTGGGAATTGAACCACTGATCTTTGGGTTCACAAGCTAGCACCCATCCATTGAGCCACCAGCCAGGGCTGATAACTTAAATATTTTAAATAATAATTTCCTCAACCAATTTTATTAAATAATGTACAATTTTCCCATCAATTTTAAATGTATTTTCATCCTATATTAAATCTCTGCATATTAAGAACTACTTTTAAGGCTATCTCTACTGCTCTTTTGATCAGAAAGTATTTTTATCTTTGTCTTGGAAAAACAAATAAATACCTGAAATGTGTGTTAATTACTCAGTAGTTGATTCTTATTAAATATACTTTTTATGTTTAAGGGGATATTCTTGGATGAGAATTCACTTTTTAAAGTATATTTTATTGATTATGCTGTTAACCATTATCCCAATTTCTTTTCCCTCTGCTCTCATCCAACCAGGACCGTCCCCCATCTCTCCTGCAATCCCACCTCCCTTAGTTAATGTCCATGGGTCATGCAGAGAAGTTCCCTAGCTTCACCCTTTAGTATATTCTTCTTCTTTGTTTTTTTTTTTTAAAGATTTTATTGATTATTTTTAGAGAGAGGGGAAGAAGAGAGGCAGAGAGGGAGAGAGACATCAATGTATGGTTGCCTTTCACCTGCCTCCAGCTACAGAGCTGGCTGGAGACCTGGCCTGCAACCTGGTTATGTGCCCTAATTGGGAATTGAGAGAGCCACCTTTGGGTTCTCAGGTCGGCGCTTTATCCGCTGTGCCACCAGACAGGTCTATTATTCTTAACTTCTTCCTTTCTATTTGGTACCCACAATTATGCCTCTTACTCCCTGAACCATTTTCCTATTTCGCCCCCTTTCTCCTCCCAGCTGATAACCCTCCCAATGATTTTCATACCTATGATTTTTATCTTATTCTGGTTGTTTGCTTAGTTTGTATTTTGTTGTTGTTGTTGTTCTATTGTTGATAGTTGTGTTTGTCGTCATTTTAACGTTCATAGTTTTGATCTTCTTTTTCTTAAATAAGTCCCTTTAACATTTCACATAATGTCTTGGTGATGATGAACTCCTTTAGCTTCACTTTGTCTGTAAAGCACTTTATCTGTCCTTCCATTCTAAATGAGATCTTTGATGGATAGAGTAATTTTGGTTGTAGGTGCTTGCTCTTAAGCACTTTGAATACTCCCCCCCCCCCCAGGTTGTATTTATTTCCAGAGAGATGGGAAGGGAGAGAGACAGAGAGGGAGAGAAACATCAATGTATGGTTGCCTTTCACCTGCTTCCAGCTACAAACCTGGCTGGGGATCTGGCTTGCAACTTGGTAATGTGCCCTGGCTGGTAATTGAGCCAGCAACCTTTGGATTTGCAGGCCAGTGCCTTATCCACTGTGCCACCAGCCAGGGCTTGAATATTTCATGTCAGTCCCTTCTTGCTTGCAAAGTTAATTTTGAGAAATCAGCTGATAGTCTTATAGGAACCTCTTTGAAGGTAACGCTCTTCTTTTCTCTTACTGCTTTTAAGATTCTCTCTTTATCTTTAACCTTTGGCATTTTAATTATAATATGTCTTGGAGTGGTCCTCTTTGGGTCTAGCTTGTCTGGGATTCTCTGTGTTTCCTGGACTTGCATGTCTATTTCCTTCACCAAATTTGGGAAGTTTTCCTTCATTATTTTTTCATGTTAGCCTTCAATATCTTACTCTTCCTTTTCTCCTTCTTACACTTTTATGATTCATATGTTGGTATGTTTAAAGTTGTGCCAGAGGTTACTAAGCTTCTCCTTATTTTTATTTATTTATTTTTTTCCAATTCTTATTTCCTCCTTCTGTACTGGTACTGTTTATTTCTTCCTTATATTCTAAATCATTGATTTGAATCCTGATTTCCTTTCCTTCACCAATTGTTTTGTGTGGATTTTGTTTCATATCACTTAGTATAGCCTTCACTTCTTTCCTTCTGTGTTTGCTGTCTTAAGCACATCTGTCAAGTCTGTGAGCATCTTTATTGCCAGTATTTTGAACTCTGATCTGTTAGGCAGGCTATCTCCTCATTTGTTAAGTTGGCTATTTCTTAGTTGCTTAGTATGCCCACTGGGATCTTGATCTGTTCCCTTTTGTGAGCCATAGTTCTTTGTCTCCTCAACTTGACAGGCTCCTGTCTTTGCCTCTGTGTCTTAGGTAGAACTGTGGCACCTATAACATTGTAAGGGGTGGAGCCTTAGGTATTTGTCAGTACTGGGCAACCTGTTTCACTACCTTGTGATGCTGTATGTGGGAGAGGGGTCTGAGAGGGAAATATGTTGCTTGCTCAGTACTTGTCCTTTTTCCAGGTACTTCTCCCATTTCCCATAGTAGATTAGCTCCTCCCTAGCTGTTACCCTAGCCATGGTTCCCAGAGTGAGTGGGTCTGTGGATGTTTTAGGACTGTGTTTAGGGGGCCTCTAAACAAACAGATTCTTCTGAGAGACTGAAAGTTCCTTCTGGAACCCCTACACCCACTTGTTTTCACAGTCAGAAGCAACATGGCTTTATTTTCTCTTCAGCACTGGAACTCTGAGCCATGTGGTGTGGCGTGGTTTAATACTGGGTGCACTCCCGAGGTGTCCCTACTTTTTTAATGTGTGACTGTGCTTCTCATGGGTGAGCCACAGCCTGCTGTCCTGCTGCCTCTGCCAACCCCTTCTGTCTTGGCTCTGCCCCTCCTGCCTGTCTGGAGGGGTGTTTCTTCTTTATATCCTTGTTGGATTCCCATGCAGCTTGATCTTCTGGAACTTCGGCTTGTATCCAGTTTTGAGGTAGTTGCATCCTTCTTTAGTTATGGAGGGAGTTGCAGTGTGTCTACCTATGCCTTCATCTTGACCAGAACCCCAAGAATCCATTTTTTAAATGCCTTATCCAAATGGATCCACACTACATTTGCATTTATATAACATTATTATCCTGGTATCAAATGATAGTTTTTAATATACAAATTCATTGAAGTTTTGGAAACTATTATGTAAACCTCTTGCCATTTTTCCTAAGAAAACTTTTACATAGAAAGTTAAGCAAAATTTCAGTGGAGAAATAAAATCAGGAAAAAAATTAGTTCTTAAAAAGTGAGAATTTGAAAATAAAGGACTTATCCTTTTATGCAAAATATCCTATAGCAATGCCATCTATTTTATAAAACGTTTTTATAGCTGCTTTGATGAGTATGTGACTTTGTAATTGCATACTGCTCTGACCTTGCTTAGGGTTTAATGCTCAGCTACCACCATCTTGAAATTCTTAATAATTTTATCTTTGAATTCCCATTTTCCAAGCGAACTCTAATGGAAAAATGAAGCACATACTATGAGCTTGAAGCCCCAGCTCTAAATAAGGTCCAGTCATTGGGCACCTCCCCACATTCCTGGGATATGATTTCCCTGGTGCTTTCATGCTGTCCACCATGCAACCCAATCCCTGCTCCACCCTTCATGGCTGCCACCCTCTCCCTGGGGAAGATGATTGGATTTACCTCTGAGGATGGAGGATCACATTCCTACATTGTCTTGTGTCTCCAGTGGGAATCAGAAGATGTGCATAGGAGGGGTTACCCCTGTGTGTGCTGGCTATTCCTATTCTGCATAGGCTAAGTTTTAGAGGG
Source organism: Noctilio leporinus (assembly GCA_004026585.1). Lineage (NCBI taxonomy): Eukaryota > Metazoa > Chordata > Mammalia > Chiroptera > Noctilionidae > Noctilio > Noctilio leporinus. The sequence continues at coordinate 255,321 of PVIW01000907.1, read as the reverse complement.
AGCAAGATTCTCACTCACCATATACAAGTAGCCAACAGTTTCAAGTGAGGAGGTTTAAAGGCTATTGGGGTTCTCCCTTCCCTTGTGGGCTAGAAGGCCTTGAAGACCTGGAAGTAACTTTATTCTCCCTACAAATATCCAGTGCAGAGGGGGTGCTCCCTGCTGACTCTGCCTGGTAGACAACCTTTCTCCCTCTTTCTACCCTCTCTGGGTCTGACTTACGTTCAATTGTTCTGGTTTTCTTGAGATACTTTGGGGACTGGGAGGGATGGACTACAGAAAAAGAACTGTGTAATTTCCATGGCTCAGAGTATGAATAAATGCTCATATTTAATTTAAAAGCAGCATTAAAGGTGAATGTTAAAGTTTATGCTAATAATTTGAAATTTAGTTTTCTTAAAAGGACATTAAAAAAAATGACAATTAAAAAGCATAATGACAAATTGAGAGAGAATTGCAGAAGGAAAAACTATATTTTAGTACCTTTCATGGACATTTTCTCCTGCTTTTTGCAGTTTCATTTTTCACTGGGCACCACAAATTATGTAGCTGGAACTGACTGTTTAAGAATCCAAACCAAACATAAAAGTGCTGAGGAATACATGGAAGAAAAAAAAAAGCTATTTAATCCAAAAACGCTATATGGAACTTGTTTGATTAAAAGGTCAGAAATTAGCTTCAATCTTTATAAATTGCAGTTTTCTCTAAATTTGAAAACATTTCTCATTTTAATAATGATCACAATTGTCAACATTAAAAATATTTTATTTTTACACATTGTTTTTCATCTCTTACTAATATTTACTTAAGAGTAAAAGAGGCTTTTTAAAACCCTAGTGTTTAATAGTAACTACATCTGAATCAGTTACCCAAATCAGTTGATTTATTTTATTGGCAGAATTTAGTTAATGAAATTAACTTGGCTTCTACTTTCAAAACAAAGAACAACACAGAAAATAGGCAAACAATTTCCTAGACATTTGTCTAACTATGAGTATGCAAAATATAATAGACTATGTACAATATAATAATCTACACTTATTTTCACTGTTAATCGAGTTTACTTTTACAGGATTTAAAATATTTAATAAATAATCTCTACCACTATTTTTTAGTTTGTACGAATGCCATTAAAATTGTTGATGTAGTAGTAAGCATCAAAAGAACAATAAGATCTCATTTAATACTAAATAAAATACTTGGTAATTTTCCAGAAAAATTTGCAAATGAAAATTCTTTAGATAAACAGCTGGTAACTTTAAAAACCAATTGCTTAAAATAAAGTTAAGTATTAGAGATTTTCTAACAATGTAGAATCAACAAGGAAAAGCATGATTGCTATTAAAGAATGGCTTAGTATTGATTAAAATCTCTTGTTGCAAATTCTGTAAGTATAGCACCAGAGGATTTTAGTGAGCATGAAACTTAGCACATGTTAAAAATGCATATTTAATCATTATTTTCCCAGTACTTTCTAGACAAAGCCCTAGTTAAGTGTAAGGTTTTCCCTTTTTATTTTCACTTCCTGGAAGAGTCTTATTTTATATTATCACAGTTTTCTCTTTCATTTATGACCTACTCAAGTATTATGTTACCAAGAGAGGTGTTTTTGGTTTTCCTATGTAAAATGCTCATCTCTCTACTACTTCCAAGTATCTTACTTGGCTTAGTTCTGTATAGGATATCATTTTTCAACACTAAAATATAGTGTCCATGAAGACCGGAATATTGCTATTATTTTTATCCTTTGTTGCTATAACCCTAGCACATAGAAAAATTCTGGACAGATAGTAAATATTCAATAAATATTTTTGAATGAATTAGTAAATGAGTAAAAGATGAACTCAGACCACCTCAATTTCTGTTAATGCAATTTACAGAGATAAAAAGATACAGACATTGTAGGTTGTGAATATTCTTAGTCAATAATACATAATTTTTGCTGTCAAGAAGTTTACATATTGTCAGGAAAGCAAACTATTACAAAATATGATTAGGTCCACTGAGGAAGGAAAATGTGTGCTCTTGTAAATAATTGACTGGGAGCAGTCCAATATCCGTACTTGACTGAGAGTTGAGCCACTGACTAACCTCAGTGAATTAACTGCTAAGGTCTAAGGCTTGACTATATCATTCATTTATTCAAAAGATTCATGCCACAAAATGACACCAGAATTTGAAGTAATTCAATGTTTCTCAGGAAAAGAAAAACAAAGTTTACAATCATCTAGACTCTATTACAAATTAATATGTGAATGGACCATAAAGTTATTTAGTTATGATTAAGTCGATGGACATTTCAGTTATCTTTTATAAGTAAAATACTCAGTGAACCTTTCAGAAAAGTAACACCTTTCTTGAGACAGGAAAATTTTACCCTTCAATGTAAGGTGTCTATACAGTTTTTGAATATGCAATTTTCTTATATTTTACAGATATGAAAAATACAAGTAGTACAACATATCTGTCACTTTAAATTATGGGTATTGACTTTTTCAACTTATTCTACCATTGGCTTGTAATTAGTGTATTTTGGTAAGCACTTGAAACTTTAACACTATTTTTTTTTTTTTTTTTTCAATTTCACTTCATTATCCCTGGAGAGGGGAAAGGAGAGAGGCACATAGGGAGAGAGACATCAATGTATGGTTGTCTTTTTCACCTGCCTCCAGCTACCAACCTGGCTGGAGACCTGGCTTGCAACCTTGTTATGTGCCCTGGCTGGGGAATCAAAACAGCAACCTTTGGGTTCACAGGCTGGTGCCTAACCACTGTGCCACCAGCCAGGGCTACACTATTTTTTAAACTTTGAATGGACTTGCATATTAGAAAATATAATATTTGCTGTCAAAAATATTGAAAATATGGTGATGACTGCGAGAGTCATACCAGATACAAAATAAATTAAAATGCAGATATAAAGATAAATGAGAGGTCACACCATAAGGACAGGAAGTCAAAGCAGACTAATCTAAGAAGCAGAAACAAAAGCCACCTAAAATGGGGAGACAAAGAAATAAACCCTCAGCAAATGGAAAGGAGGAATCCCCAGGGACAGTGAAAAATGAACTAGAGGCAAACACCCTATCAGACATGGAATTCAAAATAATGATGATAGGGAAGCTCAATGAGCTCAGTGAGTTCAAAGAAAACTATAAACAACTCCAGGGAAATTATGAAGAACTTCAGGGAAGCTACAAGGAACTTAGTGAGAACAACACCAGCTTTAAAAAGGATATAGAAACCATTAATAAGAGCCAGGAGGAAATGAAGAATATAATTTCTGAATTGAAGAACACAGTAGAAGGAATCAAAAGCAGGCTAGAGAAAGCAGAGGATCAAATTGTAGAGCTGGAGATCAATGTAGAAAAAATCTCCCAGGCAGTGCAACAAAATGAAAAAAGAATGAAGAGGTTTTAAGAGAGCTGCAGGAAAACATGAAATGTAATAACATCTGTATCACAGGGATACCAGAAGGAGAAGAGGAAGAGCAAGGGATAGAAAACCTCTTAGAAAAAGTAATAACAGAAAACTTCCCTAACTTGAGGAGAGAAAAAGTCATGCAAGCTCAGGAAGCACAGAGGGTCCAAATGAAGATGAACCCAAACAGACCCACTCCAAGACACATCAACATTAAAATGGCAAATTTCAAAGACAAGGAGAGAATCCTAAAAACAGCAAGAAAGAAACAGCTAATAACATACAAGGGGGCTCCCATAAGGTTATCAGCTGATTTCTCAACAGAAACCCAACAAGCCAGAGGGAATGGCAAAAAATATTTCAAGCAATGAAAAACAAAGGCCTGCAACCAAGAATATTCTACCCAGCAAGACTCTCATTCAAAATGGAATGTGAAATGAGGAGTTTCCCAGACAAAAGAAGTCTAAAAGAATACATCTCCACCAAACCAGCATTGCAAGAGATGCCAAAGGGTCTGCTTTAAGAAGATAAAGAAACAGAGAGAGACAGACAGGAATACAGGAACAAAGGGAAAAATAGATAATGAATAAGTACCTATTAATAATAACCTTAAATGTAAATGAATTTAATGCACCACTCAAAAGACATAGGGCAGCTGAACGGATAAGAACCAACTTTAACTTATGAATGCTTTAAAATGATGTTATAAATACATTTTACTAAATAAGGTATAATTTTGTATATTACTTTATCTACATTACTTCAGGTTAAGTTTTCTTAGATTGAAATTATTTCACAATGTGGAAAATCATGTTACTTGCAATAAATCAGAAAAACTGAATGCAGTTAAGGAAGAAGAAAATAAGAAAATGTGGATAGATATTACATAGAATACATGCTATCTTTCTTATTCACTGTTATAAAATATGTGCTTATTTGTGGGTGCATAATATATAAATTTTGTTGGCAATTTATGTTTTAAATAGCAACCAACTGGTCATGGGTGTGTTGTGAAACCAGTCAATCTTTAGATTAGAAAAAATGCTGAAAATGAAGACCAACTTGGATGGAAGTTGCAAACTACTAAACTATATGATTCATGTACATAGACAATATATATTCTCATATTAGCATGTAAATTAGATGAGATTCCTTTCAAATATAATGTGGAAATACATTTCTAGTCATGAAGGCCCCCAAACTGGGGATACTTGGGAAAAGGAATTAATGCTATAGTAAACTTTATTATTGAAATGTGAACATACCTAATCCCTACCTCAACAGACTCTTAAATAGTTCAGGGGTTAGTTTAGGTCCACATAGGAAGTCAGCCACAAGTTCAAAAAATAGCTAGAATATTATTCTACAAAATTATTTAAATCCTAGGGCTTTTTATTTTTTACCTCAACTTAGTAGACATAATAATTTCTAATCTGGGGACCAGCTGAGCACTGCAAGTGTTATTATTTCTGAAGGCTTCAACTTGTAAAACACATGTAGAGGAAAAACAGAGGCTATTGAAAGAAGTAAGACCTGTGCACAGCCTAAATAAATAAATAAATCTACTATTTAAGATGGAAAACTCCAAGAAGAATAAATCGTAGTTCCAGTAGCTTAAAATAAAGTTGAGTTGTATTATTGGAGAGGGGAGAATCTGACTCAAAAACCAAATTCATTATTTTACCATGCGTTTGGCACTGTCTTTAGGATAACTTTCACAAAAGTGAGTTCTGCAATATACCATTTCTGTGACATATTTCACAAAAATAGCATTCCAGAGTAAAATAATATTAAAGAAGAAAAACTGCTTAATCTTGCTACAATATATCTAAAATACTATCAGTGAACATGTAATAATTATATAAGCTATTGGCATATTTAAAATTTTTTGTATTAACTCTTCAAAATCCAGTATGTACTTTAAATATCTGTAAAAATAAATATGTGTGTAAATGTATTTTGGCATGTGCTTGGTAATATTGCAATTCATATTATGTAAAAGAGTAATTCTTTAAACAAATGAATTAATGTAGGCATTTTGAAATAATGAAAAGAAAACTTTGTATTAATATGATTGAAGAGGCTGACAGAATGCAGTAATTAAATGGTGAATTGTCTGGATATGAAGGAAAAAATAAGAAGTACACATCAGTGGTTACCAAACAGACAGATTAATGTTATGAAAAATAAAGGAAAAGAAGAACCCAAAGAACTTATATGTGTGACACATGGGCATGAACTAAAGGGAGGGCATTGCAGGAGGAAATTGGGGGGCAAAGAAGGAAAAATTGGGACAACTGTAATAGCAAAATCAGTAAGATATATTTTAAAAAGGTGAATGAGTACTCCCCATGCCCCTACTTACCTACTCTAGCAATGTACAAAATGTTGGCATTTGATATAGACTGTATTTCCTAAAGGCAGTGAACTATAAGTAGACATCTCAAATTTATAAGTATATGAATTTATTGATTTAAATCTATTTTTAAGGTCAGTTCAATTAATTAATGAGCAAATATGTGAAATATGCAATGAAAATGTGAGCCTATGGCAGACCTACACAGAATAGTCATCTAATGGCAGAGACAGGAGTGCTGAATGTATACTGTAAGAAGCCAATGAACTGGACAAGCTGCTTCTGACAATAATTGCTCTAAAGACCCTTCAGCAAATATCAGCATAGCTGGTTTGTAATTTAGCATGTCTTTCCCTTTGAACATGGTCCCTAAAGAATTTTGCACATGTCAGAATATCTCCAAATTCAATTTGCTTCAGGTTGATTTTCCATGATTAACATTTTCCTATACTGTCTCTGACCAGAATAATCTCTTTCACTGAATCACACAACTTAGTTTTCCTCTCATGAACTGAAAATTAAAATAAAATGCTTCCTATGTGTTGCTTTCTTGTTTTGCTCTCCAAATGAAACACCTTTAAAGACTGTTTAAATAAACTATGAAAATAGAAGGTTACAAATATAGCTCTTAGGGATTACAGAAGTCAGTTAATTAAGGTTTATTGCAAAGATTTCTAATTATGAGAGTCATAGTCTTAAATTTATAATCTTATTTATCCAACTAGAATCAGAATAATCAAGGAATGTTTCACATCACTACAGCTAAGTGGTTCTAAGTCATTTGGCAATTTTTAAAAACATTGTTTAATTGTAAACAACAAACAATTAAGTCAGGGTTATTAACTGTAGTTTCCTTAATATTTCTTAAGTATGAGAAAAGATTACATGAAAGAAAAGGTAATTCAGTGCAAACTTCCTCTTTATCTTCATGTTCCACCCTGTGCATGCACAGAGCAATAAAAGCATAATTGATATAGATACCTGTTTCTTTTGGTCTCTAACATTTCATTTCCTTACTCACTTAAGATTCAACTTGTGAACAATATTATTATGATAATGATTTTCTTTTCCCTACTTGTAGCTCTGATAATATACCAGCTTTTTCAAATTAATGATGGCTCTCTAACTTGTCTTGGCTAATTTGTAAGCACACCCACTCATTTCTCCCAATTTTAGGTTAAACCTCCAGTTCTTTCATTTTTTCTTTTTTTTAAAAATTTTATTGTTATTGTATTACATCGATCCCCTTTTCGTTCTCCTCCATCCCCCTCCACACCCACCCATTTTCCCCAAAGTCAACCCCACCATGCCCATGTCCATGGTTCCTCCATACTACGTTCTTGTCTAAGCTGCTCCCCTTTCTTGCCTCTGCCACCCCCTCCCCCCAACCCCTTTCCTCCTGACCACTGAAGGCCTATTCCTTGTATTCATATACTTGGTTCTGTTTTGCTTGTTGTTAGTTTTGCTCATTATTGTCCCGTAATGGGTGAGATCATATGATATTTGTCCTTCACTGACTGGCTTATTTCACTAAGCATAATACTCTCCAGTTCCATCCATGTTGTTGCAAAGG